>JAOEHI010052946.1:0-15888 GCA_025447815.1 Percopsis transmontana | reverse complement strand
CCCCCCCCCCCCCCCCCCCCCCCCCCCCCCCCCCCCCCCCCCCCCCCCCCCCCCCCCCCCCCCCCCCCCCCCGGTGTTTCGAGCGCCTGTCAAATGTGTGGACGTCTGAGGGCTCCACCTAGTGGGTGAAATTGTAAAAAAATAATGGAAGAAGAGGACTGGAGATCCCGCATCTGCACCTACACGAGGAAGGCCCACCGCTGTGTGTTGGTGCCATTTGTTTGTGTTATTTGAGCAACATAGCGATGTACAGTGTCACATCCATCACCTCCGGGTAAAGTTACAAAACACTTAAGAGGCTAAATGATAATTAAATAAAGCTATTGTATTCGACTTGTTTGATGGTTAATATTCAGTTTACTGCTTGGTTATGATTTTAAATAGCCTGGCTACAGCATGAAAAAATACGTTGGCTACTGAACCACATTTGGATCTGCACTGTATGTTGATTACAGACTTATTTATTCATGCGTTTCATGCGTTTCTTTACATCATTGCTGTTTCCTGTTGTAACATTTTTGCAGATTACAAGTCACAAATAGGCTATCATTTGCATGATATGTCATCAGTCACATACAATATATTTAATTTATATTATAAAGTGCGCAGGGTTCAGTCACTTTATGAATGCACCTGATGACGGTGGACTGTTGTTCAAATTCAGAGCGCTCCCTAGTGGATAAAGTGGGAACTTGCACGTCACAACTAATGTAGGCAGAAAGTCTATTTATGAGGATCATAAATTAACATTAGCAAAAAAGCACGTGGACAATTCATAATAGATAATAACATAGTAAGTTGGCAATAAGCCACCTCTTTTGTAAACTAAAGGCAAAGATAATTAAATAAGTGTCATCAAGGTCTGTTAATAAACTAAATATTAAATCAGTATAGAACACATTTTTCACAATTCTCAGCTTTTGCAACTCAAATCCCAAAACAACCAGGGACAGGTTGTAGCAATGTGAAACAGCTGTGACTAAAATAATAGGGTGTATAATGATGCAATAGGCTGCTACAGTATAATACTGTAGTTAAATACATTATTCTGAGGTATATAGGTCTAATCAAGGTTATCTTTGCCCTCTGGTGGTATTGTAACATATTTGAACAATTCAAAACTACATCTCTTGTCTGATTGGGGATCAGAACAGAATATATATACAAACTTCACATGACAAATGACAGTGATTCAGAAGGCTATAAATATATAATGGGGGGAAAGCAAGTGGGCAACACTCAAAAGGTTTATAATCTCATTTTGATGGATTCCTGACCGCTGTGTAGCCTACAATTGGAAATCCACATTGGCTGCCCAATAGCTAAAACAGCCTTTGTTAAGGTGAAGATAAATACAGAAAGGATCAGTCTGGGCCCCTTGAGATTCAGCCTGATAGTTTCAGAAGTAGTATTAGATTATTATTATTATTATTATTCAATTGATCTTTTGCTTATCCAGGTGCTCAGCTGGTGAATAAATTTTCTTACAGTTACTGCAGAAAATGACGTCACCATGGATAAACCAGGGTCACAGTCCAAGATGTACAGTAGACTTCTATCATTGCACTGTGGCTTCAATACTGTGGGTCGGTGTATCAGTAGAATTTGTTGCAATGTAAATAGTGTGGCAGCTTGACTTGTTGTCCACCAAACCAATGGCACAGCCCACAGAGTACACACACACCACTGTATAAATAACATAGTCCACTGGGTTGAATGGCTCCGGCCCTTTGGTACATTCAGGACTAGGACACCTTACGCTCGGCTGGGTCTCCTCCTCCTCCTCCTCCTCCTCCTCCTCCTCCTCCTCCTCCTCCTCCTCCAGGTGCGTATAGGGACACTCAAGGAGCAGGCGCTGGCAAAACCACACCACTGGCTCTCATGTCTGCCAGTGTCAATATACTCCGCAGATTAGTCCGACCTGTACCCCCGTACCCTTTGTTCGCATCGTAATTTAACATGCTCTGAGTTACATTACGCGCAATGAACGTCGCATGGGGTTTGCTGACGATTTTGTGTTTGGTGTACCACGCGGATGCGCGGTGCTCGCCGACTGCTTATTATAAGGACTGCTGGATTCGTCGTTTTCCTGGAATTTTAATAGATATAGAGGAATCTCAACGGAGGGGAGCGCAGCTTCTGAAGTATTACCAGGAGGAGACGGCGTTGAAATGCAGTCGTACGTGTTGCCTTACGAGAAACTGTAAGTGATTTTTTTTACATTTGTAAACAGACACCATAATCTGAAACAACTTGTTGTGTGCACTGGTAATTAGGGTCTCAAACCTTCTGACTAGGCTTAAGCCTAGTTGCAGTTGTATGCTAGAGACAAATATTTATAACAATGTATTCATTTATTTTGTCTTCTCTGTGTCTATAGTTTCCTGTAATCTGGCAATATTTCACTATGACACCATACAAGAAAACGTAAACTGTTTCCACCTACACTGTCCTACACTGGAGAGCTGCATTCTCAGTCACAGAGTCAATGTTGTTCTTTACAACATTTCAAAGGGTGAGTGAGTCTCCATTCAGCATAGTGTATGAATGTCATTAAATGTCTTCACTTCGCTTAATAAGTGAATAGTGTCAATGATATTTCCTTTGCCATATACTGTATTCATATTAAGTAGCTACAACTGTGTCAAGTAAGATTGGGAGGGACAATAGCACTGTCTGACAGATGACTTTCTGGATGACTTTAGGTGTGGATCCTGACCTGCTGGTGTTTGGAAAGTACTTTACATCCAATGTGCGCGTGTCACCACACCTCTACAGTAGAGGCAACGCCTCAGAGCCGCTGGCTTCGGACAAGCGGCAGTTCAATCGCCCACCGCTGCCCCCTGCACAGCCTCTGACTTCGGGACCAACGGTGAAACCCCCTGCCACAGAAAACCCCCCTACCACACCGGTAACAGCGGCTGCTACAACTACCTGGGGGTTGCTAGGCACTATTCAACTGACGACCATCCCAACAACTATAACATCTTCCGCAGACCCGGTGACCGGTGACCGCTCGACCGAACCTCCACCGGTGACTCTCACCACATCTATGGCTCCTCTGACCCTCACAACAAGCACAGATGCCCCTTACACCCCCACCCAGACCACCGATGCCTTTCCCTCCAAAACAGAGGCTGGTACAATCGCCCAGCCCATCAGTTCATCCCCTGCACAGCACCAGGGCTCTGCCACCAGCCCTTCCACCTCCACAAGCCTTGCAGGTAACGCAGGGAGCAGCAAGCAGTACCCCAATGCCACCCAGAGCTACAGCGGAAGGAACAACAGTGCAGGCAGTGAGTCGGGCCAGGCCGCCGGCGGGGAGGACACCCCAGGTGGGTTGGAGCCAGTGTGGCACATGACCGCCCACACGCTCATGGTGGCAGTGGCAGCCTGTGTCACGGTGCTGTTGAGCTGCTGTTGCACCATCGTGCTGGTGGTCAGCTGGAGGGGTCACAGGAACAGGAAGGGGTACTACCGTACCTCCTGGAGAGGGAAACGGGGGTCGATGCGCCTAATAAAGTACGTCTTGGTCAGAGAAACCTCCTGAGGTTGGGCTGTTCGGCCACACACAAACAAAATAGAAGCTAAAACTGCTTTTTTGTTAGTTTTTTTTTACTAGGATGTGTCTAACAGGGAGTACAGATAAGAAGAGTTCATTTAATTTCTAACTTTTCTAACTATTACTGTAAACCTTTATGTGGAGGTTAGGTCCAGAGTAGACTGTTGCTAAAGCAAGCTGCTAACCTTTGCTTTGTTTTAACCAAACAGGTTGAAATATATACTCACATTAAACATACATTTAAACTGACTATAGAGTTCCTTTCTAATGATGTAGAAGAAAGTTTAGTGAACAAAAACAGACACAGATAGTCTCCCAAAACAATGCGGCAAGTTGCTTTGAGTTCTTAAGTTTACAGTAAATTATAAATGTGAGTGAGGGGCATGATTCAGCGCCGGTACTCGGCCCCGAGAAATGTGACTCATTGTCCATTTGGCAGAGCTGAATTTTGATGCACTCCAACAAATTCTGATGCTAATGCCAAATCTTATGGACGACAAGGCTCTTAAGTGCCTTAATGGGGGCTTCCAAGCAAGACGTGCCAAAGCAACAAATGCATGGTTGTCCAGATGGTCAAAACCGCACTGTGCTTTAAGGTGATGAAGATGATGGTGTTGTGGCCAGCGGACTCGCTCAAGCATTAGGTTTCTCCTGACCTAGAACTGCATGCACCACAGACCATAGCTGTTTAAAGAGGGTTATTCTTCCCAACAGGATGTCTGAATACATCCTTTCAATGGGGCACTTCCCCTCTCCCTGACAGTAACAACAGGACTGGAACTGAAGGTTATATTCATGGGCCCAACATGACAGAAATCTTTATCGTCAATACAAAAAGACCATCACCCAACTGTTTTTTTTTTATTGTCAAGTCAATGGTGTTATAGTGCATTTTTGGAGAATAAAAACAACAAAGAACCCCACATTCATATACACTAAAGGTGTTTTTGTTATTGGTAACTAGTGTACAGTCCATATAATTCAGGGTTTATTTAATGTAATCTGGTCACAAATGTTAAAAAATGTATTCAGTAATGCTTTAAATTACAGGTAGTTACAAAGCACTTTAGAAATTAGAAATATACAGGGAAGATGCTGAAATTAACTAGTCTATTAATTTAACTAAATTCTTCAATGTATCAGTAATAAATTCAAACAACAAACAGTAACTCCTACAGTATAAAATGATCTTAGTATATTACTCGTGAAAATGCTTCTGTAATTGATGGCCTACAATTTAAAGCATTACAATTTATTCCTTTGTATTCGCATATTATGACCCTAGGACGAAAAAAAAAAAAAAGGTATTAGAGCCTCACACGATAATGAGCGTTGGCGTGTTCACCCATTTTATTTTTTATAATATGAGCGTTTCAGCTCGACATTTAATAAAACTGCAGGTGTGTGTGATCGTTTCCTCTTCCTCAATATGCGTCAATATGGTTCCACTCTTAGGACAGCTGTAATCCCTGTTTCCCTTACCGAGTGTCCGTAATAAATGAATACTATACATGCACGTGAAGTCACACGAGTTACAGGTTGAGCACTTTTTTGACCGCCTCTCTGTACTGCAGCATGGTCTTCTCGCTTTCCCCTTCGTTCTTCAGCCTGGTGACGGAATCTTTGTACTCCTGGACCTCCGGGCGTCCCAGGAGCTCCTCCCTCGCGGCCTCGCCTTCACCCTTGCCTGCCGTTTTCATGCGAAGCAGCGTGTCCACGATGTTCTTCTGGGAGGGGCTGTTCTCCCAGCTGTACTCATCCATGTCTGCCACAGTCTTCTCGGCCTCCCAGGACTCAGTTTTCTACATAATGTAAAAGAATAAAACACATTTAACAATGTATTGTAGTACTGCGGAGGCGTTTACCTGAGGCACGCTCACAATACAAGCAAAATACTTACAGCATGACGCAAAACTGAAATAAAAAGACCACAGATTAAGTCTCCCAAGGATACGCTTTGTTTCCCCCACTTAGAGAACCTCTATAAAAACACTATACCCAACTGAATTCTCCCGGGTCCGTCTTTGATGCTCATCTCACAGAGATAGCATTTCGCCATGTGTGCCTTCTCTCCGCCGCCCATCCAGTTGCCATCACATTCCCATGACAACAATAGGGCCTTTTGTGGAACTCCTTAATATGGGAGAGGGACAGAGAGCGGGCTCGGCGGACTACCAGGTGTTTCCGGGGTAATTTACCGTCATTACAGCAATACATATCTGAGCCATACATCATCAAGTCTGGAACGCGGCCAAGCCTTGCTGAGCGAAGGGGTTTTAAAGGATTAAAGATAGGAACAGATCATTGGGCCATTGTCGCAATGTAAACCTAAATCATAGGTTTTAACCTGGACCTAATTATCCCTTTATTGTGGAAAAACATCAAAATTGCCCACCGTTATCCTTTAAAGTAAAGCTCTCACATTGAGTTCTCTTCTTTCTATTCTCTGCTGAGAATCTGTAGAGGGTTCACAGGGGGTGGACTCCCAACTAAAAGGTTGTGGGTTCGATCCCTGACGTGCCCAGTCCACCTGTAAGCATCCTTGAGCAAGATGTCTAACCCCTACCTGTACTTGTCACCCTAAGTCGCTTTGGATAAAAAACAACTAATAAATGACCTAATTGTAATTGTTCCCTGACCTACCAAACAATATTTAAATTTAACTTTGTTTTCAGTGGGAAATAAGGTTTGAGTATCTACATTTTAGATGTACAGCATTTAGCAGATGCTTTTATCCAATTTGATTGTGATTGAGGTACCAAGGTGGGTTTCAAGTCTCTTGTGTGAGATCGGTAGTGACTGCTGTCCTTACTGCTGCGGGAAGCTCATTCCACCATTGCGGCGCCAGCAGAGAAGAGTCCGTAAGAGTCTGAGGGACTCTTACGCCCTCGTAGCGACGGAGGTGCCAGCCTGCCAGCCGAGGTGGTAGATCGAAGTGCTCCGGTTGGGGCCTGGAATCTTACCATAGTGGTAATCCCCCCCACCACCACCTTGTGTCGACGGCGGTGTCGAGCGGCTAGCCTGGATTAGCACGCAGTGGAATCGGCAGGCCTGATCCATCTCTGGGTGAGGAGATAAAATCACCCCAGTGCAGGCTTACAATGGGCCTCTTTATGGGCTAGCGTTACTAGCTGTACGCTGAACCACTCTCACAGCTTCCACCAGCCTGACGGTCCGCACTGTGCCTTCCATTGTGTGCTGGAAAGGCCACTGGACGCGTTTCTCCTCTCAGCTCGGACACCGTTCCCGACTCGGGGGAAAGAGGGGGGTAGGGGGACGGGGTGTTCTGTGAGTAAACCATGACAAGGAACGCACCGAAAGGCAGCAGTTGCACAACGGGGCGGGGGGGGGGGGGGGACATTTGAGTCACCTTGGAGTTTACTGTGGCACACAGACAGAGCCCTAGGCGAGTGACCTGGGGACAGATTTCCCCAGTGTGGCGTGGCTGGCTTACTATGAATGGGAGGCAGGGTCAACACCTGATAGGGAAGCCTGCTTACCCCCCCTCCGTCTGCAGGAAAATGTCAGTGAGACAAAGCTGCTGTTTGCCATCCCACTGCCCATTCAACTCTGATATGTCCCTAGTGGGTCTAGTCTCTCCCAGCATGGGGGTAAGACTGACAGCCATTGCCCTGGAACAAGGAAACACAATGTAGGACACACTACACTATGCAAATGCCACCATGGCATTACGGAATGGAGTTAAGCTGAATAAGCAGCACGTAAAAAAATATTAAAAAATAAAAAAGTCATGCATTTCATATTCAATTAAATGTCCAACACTACATACAGTGGCTTGCCAAAACATGCATTTGCCATTTAGGCCTACGTAGTGCTTAGAGAACATATTCCTCACCAGTGTGGCAAACATGATCCCGTCTTGCCCAAGAGAGTGAAACACTGTAAGCACATCGGCAGTATGTAGTAGCTGTTTGAACATCTATGGCAGTCTTAGAGACTTTCGGCATAGACCTAGTGATGATAAAATGCTTTACAGGAGTATTTGACGGTAGCATTGCTCAATGTAAAATGTAAAAATTATCTCACTGAAAGGAGGTGACTAGACAATATGTTGAGGTAATGTCAGCCTATGAATCAGCCTCATCACACATAATTGTTCTTGGTGTAGAGCAAAGGTCAATACACAAAAAAGAAGATTAGAACAAAAGACGAGCTACAGGGGATCTTGAAATGGAGCAAGCTGGTCATGGAAAATGTACAGCTGGACCCTGTACAAAACAAAACAGGCAAAGCTCGACGAGGAGTGAGGCAGGGGGGGCAAATCTGTGAATGGCACAGCTTTAAAACATTAATGAGTCGAGTGAAAGGCAAACGAACAGACCTGTGGTCTTTTTATTACAAAGCACTATAGTATATACACATTGCTGTATCAGATATCCAGGCATTCATAAGCATTCGGTCCTGTTGTATACAGTAATGGACCACAAGCGACATCTAACCCTGTTAAAAGGTTGGACGTCCATAGCGCTAAACCCCTGGTACAGGCAAGGTGACTGTGTCAAGATCTATCACCGGCCACCGATCTTTCTACCCCATAGCACTAATCCCACTAACTATCCTTATTCTATCCTCCCTTCCTAAAAATTAAATAACAAAAAAATTAAATTAAAAATTCACTTCTTTCTACTCTGTTCGATCCTTTCTAAGAATTTTAAGTACTTTGGAGTTTAGCATTTATTGACTTATTGTAATTATTGACTGTTTTGAGGAACGAATGATAAACCTTTGAGTAATGTTGTGCAAATGCACAGGTGAAGTAACCTTGTTACATGATGCTGTCCTTATTCAGGGAGAATGTTCTGCTTGCTAAAACTGGTGGTGAACCAGTTCAACTTTTGACAAATGTACTGATTGTAAGTCGCTTTGGATAAAGGCGTCTGCTAAATGCTGTAAATGTAAAATGTAAATCTATGCATATGATCTACGGTACCATCTACTGAAAAAAAAAAATCTGATGAAACTGTGGCTGAACTTACCCAGGACTCGTGATAGAGGACAGTTAGGAGGTACATGGCATAGTCGTAATTCTGCTGTCTCAGTGGGCAACTGGCAAAAAGGGGGAAAGGAGGGAAAAGCAGCATTTAGTTTCTCTTTGTACATTTCCTTGATATCGCTTGTTTGAACACTTTGAATCCAGGATGTAACGTTTACCTTTCAGTTCTAATGGTAAGAATATCAGTGTCTTTGCAGTATCTCTCCCCAAGCAGTCTGAGCATTTTACTCCGTGCGTGGTTGTCCAGGTTTAAACTGGAGAGCTTTACCTGTGATGAAAAGGACTTCTGTGCATTAGACTATAGAAACCCAGCAATGCCCTGTATCATTAAAACGTTTACCTAAAACTAGTTTAAAGGGATTATTTCATAGCGCACGTCAACATGTGAATCTATAGAGTCGAGGATTTAACAAAAGTTCAATATCCAGCTGTGTCACGGATTATCTCTGTGTGTGCAAGTCAAACACAGGAAAAAAGCTCAAAATACTGACATTTATATAACTAATTTAACAAATTAACAAATATATAGCGCATTTAAATCCATATATTTTGACATATTAGATAACAACAGATGTCACCCCAAATAATGTGCAAGGCCTCTATGGAGTGCATAGATGGGACACATGAGATTAATACATAATTATGATGTTTTTGTACATTATATGATAATACAAATACACTTACAATGTAATTTACAAATAACTAATTCATTTTTGTGTGTGTGTGTGTGTGTGCATGCACATCTGTGTTGGAGGACAGGAAAGAATGTTAGCTGGCATGATAATAGGAGGCTAGGCTCGGCTGGTGGCTCGGTTCTGTCTATTTAGTCTGGATCCAGACCCTGCCTGCCTCCCTCTGTGGATTTAAATTGAAATCCATCTTTGATTCTTCCTAATCCGCTGGGATTAATGTCTGAATAATTCCTACCTCATCATGTAATCTAAAGCAAAGTGTCAGTGGAGCAGATGGACAGTGATTAATGCAAAAACAGCATATTTGCAATTTTGAAAACAAACTGAAATTTGAACTGCAATAAATAATGAACATTTATATGGTAGTGTCTCATGCTGTAAAGCAAGGTGAAAATAGGCTATTGTTCTTGTAAAATCCCAAACCTAGTTATAATGGGATAAGAATATCAATATATATAAATAAAAGTCTCTCAAAGCACTCTGATGGACAAAACAGGATGGCTTTTTAAACAGCACTTTTTGGAAAACCAGAAGAAGAAGAAAAATGTCAAGAATAGCATCCCGTGTTTGTCCAAATTGTGGAACATTAGCCATTAATTTCACAGTTCTCCACCAATTCAACTAATGCAATCTAATGCAAAACAACAACAACAGACGAGAACAGCTCAAAGCATTACGTCTAAATGTTAGACTACGCACTAATGTGCCAATAGGATATTCCTGTGGCCAGGGCAGCGAGACGCTTACTTCAGGGCATCTCTAGAAAGGTCACCGAGACACGACCGTTCTCTTCTACATCATGTAGTGCAGGAGTGTCAAACTCAATCACAGAGAGGGCCAAAATTAAAAACTGGGATTACTTCGAGGGCCAAACAGGTTAAAAATGTATTAAACACAGTATTGACATTCCATTAGAATGAATCAGTCACATCAGCGCTCTCATCCACAGCAAAGGAATATGTAATGAAGTATTTTCCCTGTGCTTCGGTGGCAAGACACGATCAGCTAGCTGTTGAATTGCATTCTGGGACTTGTAGTATCCACAATGTGCGTCTTATATACCAGCGGGACAGTTATGAGAGATATGATATTTTCTCGCGGGCCTTGAGTTTGACATGCCTGATGTAGCGTCTCTATGGGTGGGTTTGTACCAAGGCCGTGACAATAAAAACAAACAAATGAAGAAATAGGGCCTGCACGATGACTCACTCTGAGGTGGACGATGCGTGCGGAGGGGTTTCTGATGGACAGCCCAGCAGACACGTAGTCCGTGCTCTCTGTTTTGAGAGGGAAGTGCTCATCACATTTTGCATCGGTGTCCAGGACTGAGGGCCACTCTGTACAAAACGCTGACAGCAGAAAGGACAAGCCACTTGTCGGCTCAACAGCGTATATTTACTGAGCGCAATCAATAAAAATCTATACGCTTTACTAAACTTAAAAAAAAAATTTTTATAAATGGAGGGGCTTACGTTTCAGGGCTTCACAGTGTTTCTTAATGGCTGCTGGTGTCAAATGCAGAAAGTTTGGTATCTGAAAAAGGTAGAAACCGAATGAGTTTGATAACAGTATTACTACATATACTGATTAAACAATAAATATAATCTATAACCTATAAAATTGCCTATTTGTGACTAGAGATGAAACGGTATGAGAATTTTATATCACGATTATATTGACCAAAATGATCATGTTATCATTATCGCGGTATTGTTTTTGCATAAATATTAAAATAACATGGCCA
Organism: Percopsis transmontana; assembly: GCA_025447815.1. Classification (NCBI taxonomy): domain Eukaryota; kingdom Metazoa; phylum Chordata; class Actinopteri; order Percopsiformes; family Percopsidae; genus Percopsis; species Percopsis transmontana. The sequence goes on along the minus strand of JAOEHI010052946.1, from coordinate 4,876 downwards.
ATACCTTATGTAAACCATATCAAATGTACATTAACATTAAAGATGGCACCATGTGGCCATGAGAGGTAACTGCACCTTGTGCACATAGGATAAGCAAACAGCAGATAAGAAAAACAGTATCCAAAAAGACATTGCTAAAAAAGCGATTTTTTTTAAATGAAATGTTTTCCTAGTGCAGGCTTAAATTAACACAAGCTTAGAGCCCATTGCACACGTTTTTTTTTCTTGCGTTTTTGGAGGCGGAAAAAACAGCGCGAGCTCCACAAGGAGCGTCCGCCTCGCATAACTCGCCTCGAACACGAGAGCGAATCCGCCGCTTCAGCTCTGCGAGCGGTGTGCAACGGGCTACACTTTGTAGGATGGAACGTTAGCTTAGAAGGCTGAAATTTTTCAGGGGCGCTGTCAAATACATGCTGCGCCTGCGTCTGAGAGACTTGCTAACTTTGGTTGATGCTGGACAGTATTTACCGTCCAGTTTTTCAAAGCGCGATAATCACAAACGGTTTTATGAAAATACAGATTTTTTACTTTATCGTGAAACCGGTAACCGTTTCATCCCTATTTATGACCAAATAAATCCCACATTTCAGTATTCCAGAGCTAAATGAGTCACCATCTGTTGGTAAAAAGTAAACAGTCAAGTTAAAAGACACGTTCTATGCGAGGGTTGGGTTGCCATAGATGTCCTTTGCGAGGCTGAACAAGTCAAAATGACAAACTTGGTTTGGGTTTCATCAAACGAGTTATTCACGAGTATCGACAAAAAAAAAGTGTGTAAACAAAGGCTTAAGGCTAAAAATAAACAACATGCATTTCAATTGCACTTGAACTGGGACTAATCTATTTAAGCCATTCTGAATGTGTCAGTAGGAGGGAATGAAATCAATATTGTCAGCCCCGCGGCCCAGATGTCCATCTGTCACATGCTAAGGTAAAGCATTCGCAGGTCACGGAGGGCCAGCTGGAGCATCTGGTGTCTGAACGAAGCAGCCCAGTAATCCCAACACCGCCCCAAAGCCGTTCAGAATGCTCGGAGGAGAACTAAACCTGCTGTATAATGCACGTTTAAAAAGCACGCCCTATTTCACTGCGATGTAGCCTATCGAGTTAGACCGTTAAAACGCTCGAAGCATTTGATTGGATTTCGGTCAGAGAATCTCACGATGACGGGAACCATTTTAATTTAGGTCAAAAATGTTTAGTAGTATATACTTTGAACATGCTTGAGGCCACGCAGCACAATGTTCAAGTACATGTGACCGACTCTCACCTTGATTAGCTCCAGGTTGCCCTTTTTTTCCGGGGGCACTCCGCCCTTTACGGGGTAACCCATGCGTACAGGCAGCGGTACAGAACCTGGCCTGAAGGGGGCAGCGGCTGGATAAACTGCAGTCCAGTCTTGATCAACAGTCATCTTTGTGGTCCTGGGCTCCCCTGCCTATCACCAAAGAGACGCACGGGTATTTTATATCTGTGAATTTCAAAATGCTGCAGTCGTCATTATTAAAACACAATGTTAAGTGTCCAAGTTCAAGAACTTAACTCACCTCCCTTCTAGGTCTCCTGACAAATGATCCCCTATTTCCTCTTTCAGGAAAGCCTGAATTAGAAAATGAGTTTAGCCAGGCTGACATTTCAGGTCCTTCGTTAGGTTCAACTGTTCATCTGATCTGACCATGCTTTAACTACGCACACATAATGACTGGAAATTAGCATCAGTCAGTAAGCTAACTGGAGCGGTCATGCGGGAGCAGCTCCTTGCATGCAGGCAACTAACCTCAGACTTTAGTATTCGGAGTTAAATTTTGCGAATCATATTACCTTTATTTCCAGCATAGCTGTTTGTTGCCGGGGCTGTTGCGTATGTTAGTCTGGTCAAGCAGGAGTTAAGTCCAATTGTGAGGCCACTTGGTCGACATAAGGACAAAAATGCCTTGCTTGTGTGTGTCGCCATGTTTTTGCTACTGCTACGGAAGCCGATGAAGGAAAAGACATGTTACAAATGTGTGTGTGCCAGGTTTCAAATGACTGTATGTAGTGTTCCCTACAGGTATAAAAAATACATACAAATTATCGAATAGCAATAGGTGATTTATAATTGTAGAAAGCTGACACCGTCATCCCCAACACTAGAATAAAGGCAAACACCATAACACAAAAAAATCTGTAATGGATGGCATAAATTGATTATTTAATTCCATAAATGTATTATTTGATTGATAAGATGTGATAGGGAATGTCACTTAGCAGTACCATTTTGTAACGTCTTTCCCTATTCTTTTGCTCGTCATAACCTGACAGCCTTGAATATGGGTGTAGTGGCGTCAACTGTGCACGCGTGGCGTCAACTGTGCACGCGGCATCAGCAGCAGCAGCATCCGACCAGCTGCCACAGCCGGAGACTACGATGCACTTCAAAGGAATAAGTCGTGCGAACTGTAAATGATAAAAATAAGGTTTTTCAAATTGTTTTCAAATAATACGTATCTGACTTTTGCAGACTGATAGAGCTTACATATTGTTACCTTGTTTGACACAAAGCAGAACTTTTATTTTATCAACAGCGAATTAAAATCTTTCTTCGGTACAAAGGTAAGCATATATTTTGTTCCTTTTGTTTATTTGTATCATAAAAATAAACTCGGTTCAATTCCTTTTACCATCATGTGTAGCTAAACTAGCTGTGTGAATCCTTCAGTCTCCCCTAGTGACAGACGCGTCTAATACTTAATGCAAATATAATTTGCTGTAGACGTACAACTATACATCTAGCCTACAGTATGCCACGTGCCTCAAACAGTTTGCATTATTCGATCGAGAAACCGTTTCACTAGGCTAATTCATGTAAACGAACACGTACAAATGTTTAATGCCAGTAAAAGTGCAGTGTAGATGACTCAATTTAAGACAGTTAAATCGTAAAGACATCCAATACTCTGTAACAGTAGCTTCCACACAGTCTAACAGTTTATTGTTCCTCATAGTTGTCTGCGTTTAAGGGCAGCGAAACTCTATCTCGGGGGATGAAGTAGCGTTTGTGGCTTCTTTCATCAGTTTATCCACAGTTGGAGACAGACGTACTTAGGGTTGTTGGCTCCAATTACCTCTCAGATCCTGTCCCAAACACTTTTTCCGATCCCTCTTAGACATCCAGTCATCACTCACCTGTCTGGCAAATTAATGTTCTGTATCTTTACAGACAAGACACTGACCTATAAAGTAAATTTTAGGTCACATTAGAGCTGCAAAGATTCGATCGATAAATCCCCAAAATATTAAATTAATCGGCAACTATTTAGATAATCGATTAATCTGTTTGAGTAATTTTGTAAAGAAAATAAGCTTCCTAAATGTGAATATTTCTGGTTTATTTACTCCTCTATGACAGTAAACAGAATATCTTTGGGTGAACATAATTTGAGGACGTCATCTTGGACTTTAGGAAACGCTTATATTACATTTACTTCATTGAACACAATACCTTCCATTAAACAGTGACAAAGGGATATGTACAGTATAAACGCCTTCAATATACTTTCCTTGAACAATCAAGCAATCTTTAAAGAGTAAGCTCTGCTGTCATCTCTGACCCTGCCTATTTCGTCATATCACACTACCACTTAAGAGGTAGTGTGACTCCCAATGAATAGAAATTTGATCTGAGGAGAAATAACTCGCTAGCCTGCCTCAATGTAGACGTAACCCTCCCGTCGGGGGGGTGCTATCTTACCTGTTTTACTCTCCTGTGGTTCTGCATCATCGTATCCATCAATTCAAACAATAACAGACCACAGGAGAGCAGAGTGGAGTTAGTCACGCCACCCTAACCCCCTCTGTCAGTGGCCCTCCTTTGGTCACACGGGAGGGTTGTATGAAGTCTAGAGTATGACTGCTGAGTATTATGTGCCCACTATGTGCATAGGGCATGCTGTGTGTCGCATTGTGGCCATTTGCAGCGATATACAGTGATGTCATTGCAAATCCTTACCCCTGAAAATCAGTAATCTCCTTTGTTTCCTTCCCTACTCTATGTAACGTTAATGTCATGGAATCCTAATGCCACTATAGTTTGCAGGGGCTGCAAAAAATCCTGCTGGACGACTCGCACTTTGACCTGAGCCTAAGTTATAGGCTAGGCTAGTCCTGATCAGAGGATGTGGCCATGACAAAGAGGTCTGTAACAACTGTGGTTATAAACTAACTGACTCCTTTTCGAGTTGAGGCTAATACATACATTGAGGGGCAATTCAATTATTTCTATGCCTAACACAATCAGGGCTAGAGTCGGGAAACAAATTAAGGACCTATCGGGTGGTAAACAACCTCCCAGACCACTCGGCTCTTTCTACGGACCCATACAGTTCTCTCAAATTGGGAGAATAAAAATGGTCTCTTCACCTGCATAGTCCTGTGCAGCAAGTCATACTTATCTGTGTAGCTTCCTTACCACAATATAAAGTCTTCACTGATGTTTGACATGACGTTTTCCCGCAATGTGTTAGACTGGCAACTCACAGTCACCTGACATTCACTTATATTGTTATTACAAAACATACTTATCTTTGCAGGTATATTCTCAGGTTACTAAAGTTTGTTGTTGTGGAATTTAATTTAGGGTATAATTCAAGTATAATTCAAGTTTTAATCTAAGATACATTTAACACTACAACAACTTGATTCTGCAAACTAGAGTAACTTACATGCTACCCTGATCGTCTTTGTAGAAATATTACAAGTATGTTGGAGAATATGGAGAATAAATGGACTCCATTGGTGTAAAATACTGATCCAGTTCTGGGCCGCGAAGATTGGATTTTTTTGCCAAACGTCAATGTGAGGATTTAAAAAATGACAATTCCAAGTGTGTGTGTGTATA
>JAOEHI010052945.1:0-15889 GCA_025447815.1 Percopsis transmontana | reverse complement strand
TGTATCCTATGTCGGCCACCATAGCTTCTCCTTCGTGTTTGCAAAGGGAGGGGTAGGCCGTGAGTGACTGGCTGTTTCCAATTCGCAACGCTCACCACTAGATGTCACTAAAAACTACACACTGGCCCTTTAACACTGTGCTGAGTGACTGACACTCCTCTCTACCCCCCCCCCCCATCTTCCACACACACACACACACAAACAGAATCTCCTCACACCATTCTCTAGTCTCCCCTTATATCCATGTTCCCAGCAAAGCCCCTCAACATCAGGATGGAAAGCTAATCGTCCTGGGAATAGACACTTGCTGCTCAATTATCCACTTCTTAGGAAGAGGCAGGTCCATTATTTCAAAATTCCATGTGTTTATTGTTAGATTAATTATTTAAGTGTATCTTTTTTTACTGGTTGCTTATTGACTTATTGACTTTTCATGTGCATGTTTAAGCAACAAGCACACTTTCACTCAGAACAGTGAAATAGTTTAGTAAAGTAAACTGATTTTTTTTAAATGTTTTTGAATAATGTATATTGTTATTGTATGTATACCTTATATGTCATGTTTTTTTGCCAATGTAATTTGTGTTGTGCTACTACAAGAATTTTGAATTTAGAGAGTTTGAATTGAGTTACAGATATATCTGTATCTTGGAAGAGAGTCACTCTGCCATTGTCTATCTCTTTATCTCTATCTTTAGTTCTGGCAAATCTGGGAAATTCTATCTGGATAATGATCAACATGTTTTCAATACTCCATGAGTGTGTGTTGATGTGTGTTTAGAATGCACAGGGATACTAAGAGAGAGAGAGAGAGAGAGAGAGAGAGAGAGAGAGAGAGAGAAACTAATAACACTTAATTTAGAGGGTCAAAAAGTTTGAGAACCCCTGCTCTAAATGTCAACAATTTATAGCGTCCAGTATGCTTTAGTAACAATGTGATTGATGCTTATAACATGCTTGAAAAGGACCCCAGTCTCCCACCGGCAAAGAATAACACTCAGCAACCCTTTTAGCATTTTGTTTCATTAAGCAGGCAAGATGCATAAAAACAACTGATATATCTGTAAATAAATACTGAGCTAAAAGCCCATATATAACAGCCTAACAATTGGGAGAGCACCAGAGACTCAGTGTCCCGCTGTTGTATGCCTTAAGGACTTGTGTACTGTTTGAGAGATAGGATGAGTGATGGCAAGACAGAGAGGATAATAGAAAATTTGGACCTTTAGATCTGGATGATGGAGTGGCTGTCTAAAGTGTTCCCCCCACTGTTATAAAAGATTCTAAGGGTCTTTTTCTCTCCCTCTCCTCAGGATCTTTGTACTCTTGATTCATTTTTGTTTATTTGTTTACACCAGAAACACATACAAAATAACAAACAGAACTTTACTAAATGCTGGATAAACTCTCCCTTGGGTTGTATTTTATTGAAGAAAAACACGTCTATCTGTATTCTCTGTCTGTCAGATCAGAGTGTCTATACGGACTAACATATATTACATACGGACTAACATATATAACATATGCAATAGAAAAAACGCTGTTTCTGCATGGCGGTTTTAATTCCATCACTTAATAACCACTGCTACAGCCCCGGGTATACATCTCAGTTAGTTAACATCACAATGGATATAAATAATATATGGCAATATTTCAAACATCAATTTCCATAGCCGCATTTGAAGCAGAGGTTGTTGAAAGTTGATATGTATAAGTGCTCATCTTTTTTCCCATCCCCCAATCCCCCTCAGTGAGTAGGCGTGTTTTTCTTCAATCTAGTGTTCCCCCCCGACCCCTTGCGTGCAGGTGGCAGAGCTTGTAGCAGGGATTGTTACAAGTGGTATTTCTCACCAGTGCGCATAGAAGCGGTTGTACTGTAAGCTGTACTGTAAGGTTGTAGGGCAGTGCGACGGCAACCCCTGACCAGAGATGGAAAAGTCAGACTTAAAAAAGTCCTGCCAGGTTTTCCTTCTGCTTGTTCACTTAACCAGGTGACCTCAATTATTAGTCCCTTTAATTGAAACCACCTGGTTAAGTAAACAAGCAGAAGAAAACCTGGCAGGACTTTTACTCTCTGAGGTCGGACTTTTCCACCTCTGTCAAGACTCTAGTCCAAGGATTACGGCTCACACCGTCAAGCAGTTCGACATACACCAACACATACCCCGAAATCTCTTGGTGGCCCCCAATGCTTCTTTCTTGATTTTATAGGGGGGGACATATGCATGTGTTCTAAATATTGGGGGAGGGACATATCCCCTGCGCCCCCCCCCTGAAAATCTACACGTAAGAGTTCTAGATTTCTTTGGAAGGTGTTTAATTATTTAAAATTCCACCTGTTTGTTGGCACTACTATATCTAGCAGATCCATGTGTCATCGGCCAATAGCATTCTAATGAAATGCTTCCAGTGTGTCCATTTCAGGGTTTGCAGAAGGTGTGTACACACCGCACTGGGTTGACATCTTTGTTGCACCTGTAGGGGCGGGGCAAATCTCATGATTGATATATTGGTATATGCAAAGGAAATGTACACACCACACAGCACGAGAAAGGGTCTAATCCACTAAATGAACACGTGTAAATTGTCCAGGGGCTTGAACATTTCAATTTAAAAATCTATAGATCTATATATAGAGTTAGAGAGAACGAGTCTGAGAAAATGATGGTAAGGAAAGAAAGAAAAAATAAAACAATTAAATTGGGCTTCAACAGTGACTAAACTTCAAAGAAATTTGCATCACTGAAAATCAGGCTAACCAAGGTAGGTCTACAGCCATACAGTATATGGAAACACTGGACCATAGATCTTTCATATTAGACCCATTGACCAAATCCCCCCAACCCATTCTCACATCACAAAGAGAACCATTCTCAAGAGGAAAAAGGGGGGGGAGGATGTTTGGAACTCTTTATCAAGTGTGTTATAGCACAGAACCTTGGGACAGCCATCTGGAGCCAGAGATGGCAATAAAAAACTGACTGCTGACGCCAGGGCCAAAGAGACAGCCAAAACTCTCCCCAGAACAAAGCAAAACATGCTGAGACAGACCCACATAGAAAACCATCATATGCTGCAAAACCGATTGATCTAGTCTCCTGTTCAGACATAAAATCTTATTGGGATTAAAACAATTGAACATTCAAGGGTAGTTTGGTAAGATCATACTTGTTTCCATAGTCATTTTAATTTGTTTTAAGAATTTTATAGAAACAAGCATCAAAATTTTATCACAAAGAAGAAAAACACCCTGCAATCCTAGGAATTAAGTAAAGGATGCTTGATTCAAGAAAATCTTCAAAATAAATTCTTAACCCTTCAGCAGATTATTTTGCTACCATTGTTAGGTTTGTTTCAAGTGTCAAAATAATACCCCAATGAAATGAGCTGTTTATGTGGAGTGCAGCAGGCTAGCAGACTGAGACAACACGAAAAATACACACATCCCAACGAGACAGTTGAAACCGCTCAATCTCAGTATCCCAAGACTTCACAGCCTAAAGAACCTTTGTCCAGTGGTGAATATGGAGCATTATTCATAAGTAATAACTATTAAAATCAAATGAAAATATGTACAATATTAATATCTGTCCTCTAGGGAGACATATTCTTGTCCAGTCTTTGCTAAGGTAAATGGCATGAATTAGGTATCACCATTAGACATTTCTACATAATGTGTGTGTGTGTGTGTGTGTGTGTGTGTGTGTGTGCCTTCTAAATGGCAAGTTTCAGACCAGTGTTGTACCTTCTGTACCGTCTCTCAAAAGTTTGTTTCAACATTTTACCCTACAATAAATATCATATACTGTATGTATTTAAATCCAACCAAAAAACATGGTTAACCCACCCGCATCCCCTCCCCTAAAATGTGAAGCGCAGTTGGCAAGAGTGTCTGCCAACAAGACCTGACCGCCCACAGTCCTGCCCCTGTGCCACGCTGATATGCTATCGACCTAAACAGATGCCCGCTTTTGCTTCCCAGGGTTATTTTTTCTACTACCCCCCCAACCCCCCACCAACCACCGCCACCTCTTTCCTGGCTGCCTCCTGATGTTTTTCCCATCCAAGGCTTCTGTACTGGCACTCCTGTGTTACTCCCCTTGAAGAACCACACAAAGACCTGTTGGTCTCGCTGTAAGTTCAGGGCTTCACAAGCCTGTGGAAGTTATGTCCTACCTCCAGAGGGAGCTCTCCAGGACTTTGGTGGAGTCCGCGTGGTAGTACTTGGTCAGGATCAAGATGACCTACAGGAGAGAAAAAAAGAGAACAGAGGGCAAGTCAGATGAGATGGTGAGTCAAAATGGCGGGCTAGGACAGAAAACACTAAGAAATTAAAAAGAGGAATGAATGTTCTTTCTATAGGGTATGCAAAAATACAGTATATATCATGAAATGTCAGATCATACTGCTGGAGAACCCGCTATGTTGGAATAAAGTATCTGGGAGTCTTAAGCTCATGTGTGTCTTGTTAAATATCAGGCAAGTTGTATCTAAAAAATATGATTCCATTTTACAGCAATGACCTTGGGTCTTTGCAACATATTTTTTCTAGAGAAGAACCGCGAAACACCAGTGGATTTCTGGTAAGTCTTAATACCTACGGTCTTTTCCAATTTATGACAACAGAAGATGATAAAATAAAAAAACTTAAGTTTCAGGGTACATATTAAATCAATACAAATTTCTCACAATTTCATCAGCCAATCAATAGAACTGCACAAAAGAGGGGAATGTTTTGCCTAGACAGAATTAATTCCTCCTACATATTTCTTATTTTATTTATCTATTTTAAATGAATGCAAGCTTTGGGGAGGTCAGCCTTTCATGTTGCGTTATGTTTGATGACACTTAAGATCTATTACCATGAACAAATAGCTGACTTGTTTGCCACAAACTCTTTTTGTACTTTGTGCTTTTCTGGTGGCAAAATTTGTGTTTTGTTTCAACACAGTTTTTTTTATTAGAAAAAAAAACAATTCAAGGAGGCTATAGTTTTTGTTTTGGAGGAAGAAAGAACAGAGCTGATGGAAAATTCCACAGAAAGCACAGAATTATTCATGCAACCGAGACATGTTGGTCTAGGGTACAAACTCTATGCATGTATAATGGTGATCAGACAGTCTTGTGTGTTATATTCTTGAGAAATCCTGTTCTTGACAACAAGGCCTGCTGGGATTCATGTTGCCATGGCAAAAGTGCCAGTGGGTCAGACTGCACAGTAAGGACTGTAGATATGATTGAGAGACTGGCTTGCCTTCTGGGTAGTGGGAGAGTGAAATATCGGCCTGCCCTGAGGCTGGGGGAGGCTGACAGGTTGAGGGGGCCTACCCAGAGGCGAGTACCAGCAGTAGGCTGAGTTAAACGTGGCTGCTCACGAGGCAGTAACATGTCAAACTGCACCAGGTTTTCATGAAACCTGTCATGCATCTTAATGTGGAAGAAAAAAATGATTTATCAGAAAGGCAGAACAAGCTGCACATCTACAGCCCTCAAGATTAACATTATATTAGTTATTTTTCATATTTGTTTTGAATCAAAACAATTTGTTTCTACTATAATGCATTCGCGTGAATATGTATGCGACAAATTTAAAAAGTACAAGTAGCCTATTGTACAGCCTTTGGGGACAACCGGCAATTTCAAAAGGTGAATTATTATATTATGAATTATATAACAGATTTTAAGGCCTCACTGTTATCCTCGGTTGTCTTGATAAGTTACTGGCTAGCAAAATATTGCTAAGGTGACCAGCGAGGCAATAATACGTATACGAGTTCATTCTTTGAGAACATTTAGCCTTTTCAAATGTGCCTTCCAGCATACAGTTCTGTCCAAGGTTTTCACATTACCATATCATACCAGCAAAAGGCCATACAGCCATTAGCACATTAGCACAATATTTAGCATTCAGACAGCAACCTCTTTTTTTCAGATGGGACATGTTTTTTGAGGCCACTCTCTGTCTTAAGAGACCCCCCGTCCTAGTGTGCACACACACACAAACTCAAATTCAAGCACTGGTCAAAGCAGAGCACCACAGCTGGGAACATACAGAAAGAGTTTAAGAGCACTACACCAATTTCCACAACACAGGAAGCCTTCAAAGGCACTCAGCGAACACTCGAGGCGCTTGGCTCAAAGCAACCCGAGCTCGGAAGTTCCAACCCTTGTGGAGTTTCCGCTTTCAAAGATGTTTCTGGAGTCCAGCAAGCTGGAACGGCGGACATCTCCCCAAGCGGCAGTCACTTGCCAAGCTTGATAACAGCCTCACTTGCAACTAACAGACAAAGTGACAGGTTACAGCCTCTTAGGTTTGTTACTTTTCTGGAAGTGTTTTCTGATAAGGCAACAAACAAATCTACTTGTGTGTGAATTTGTTGAGCCGCGGTGTGAGGCCTGCTGTGCAATACAGCAAGTAACGGGTGTTCTGTCAACTTTTGCTGGCCTACTGCAATTCAGATGGTGTCCGTGGAAACAGATGGTCCGCCCCTGCGCAGCTGTCCCTCTCTTGATGAGACACCGCTTGACGCTCTCATCAGTTGGAAAAGAAAAACAACAGGGCTCGCATCTTCATGGACAGACGGTGATCTACGGTGCTGTCAGGCCTTGTGCTGTGCTTCCCAAAGACTGTATGTGTCACCGAGACCCAATTGTATGCAGGCTTTAATTTCAACCAAGCGGTAGATCAGGTGGATTCAGGTAGAATTGACCTCTCTCTAAATAAAAGTGCATTTGTTTGTTGAAAGGTTGTTCAATCCCAACTTGAACAGCCTACCTGTAAGCATCCTCGAGCAAGATGCCTAACCCCTACCTGCTCCTTAATACTTTTAAATTGTACTGAGTCATTTTGGATAAAAGCATCTGCTAAATGAATTGTAATGAATTGTAATTACATTTGTTATACAGTACGTCACTTGTACTGAAAAACTTGTATTGAAAGAGAGAAAGAATGGTGAAATACCTCATCTGTCCTTCCTGGGCTGAGAGATTGAGCCCACAGAATCGCAAATTTCAGTCCTAGCTCAATTTTGATGTTTAAAAACATAAATGTGTAAATGGGTGTAGGGAACAGACTAGAAAGAACAGGGATTTTCAAACCAAAACATTTTTTTTTAAATGCTGGTTTCAACAGCAAAGGCAATGCCAGACACAAATCGAGGAATATTTCTTCAAAGTATACATCATTCACTCCCGTATTCACATTCCTGCGAGTTTTCATTCAACGGCACGAGTCTGCGCCATTGGAAAATGATTTCGTTTTTGGGGATAAGTGGACAGAGCAATGGTTTAGTGTGCCATTAATCACTTTGGGCAGAAGGCAGAGTGTGCTCATACTTGGCAGCGGCATGCCTGCCCAGGCTGACACGCTAGCAGTATAGAAGCCAGATTTCTCGGGAAAGGAAGTATGCTACTCTACCAGTCAATTGTAATTCCACAAGAATTAATCATGGAAGTGTACTTTAATTCAAATAATATTGGCGAAGATGTCAAGATCAGAAAGGCACCTCCGTCACTACGAGGGCGCAAGAGTCGCTCAGCCCAGTCTCGACTATTTTCTGTCCTGGTGCCTTAGTGGTGGAATGTATGAGTGACTGACTTCTACTCACTCCCACTAACTGAAATTCTATATGACGATACTTTATCTTCCATCTCTATTTTCTATCTCTATTATAAAAAGTCTTTCCTTCTCCTTGAAATGTAGCACTTTGCTGGTATTTAGGCTGTTAGCAATTATTTTGAGGATTGAATGATATGTTAATAGGTAATGTATGTTGTAAAATGTATAACTAAGTTAGCCCTGATGACATGCTGCTGTCATTATTCTAATTTAATGTTGTTTGCTTACTATAACTATAACTATTCATCTATTGATAAATGTATATACATATAATTGATATATATGTATATATAAATGTCGTTTTGAATAAAAGCGTCTGCTAAAAGCTGTATGTAAATGTAATTCTGTGTGACCACCTCATGTGCAAATGTGGCATTTATTGGAGTAATGTCAACAGGGTGGTCAGAACCCCTGGTGGATGCAAAACAAGACATACAAGAGGCCCTATTGAGGCCCAGCCTCACAGCACAGTTAACAATGAACTCTGCCATCGCTATTTATACCCGAGACATTCCCATCCACTCAATAGAAGGCTATCAATCAACTATTTAGCAGAGGGTTGGGGGGAGAAAATGGGAGGGAAAGAAAGAGTCTTGGAAGGGGACAGAGAGGGACAAACTAAGTCTGGGCAAGAAGGAAGAATGCAGTCATTTTACAGAGTAAAATACAATCACTCCGGCATATTGTGGACCTTCCCTTGAGACTGTGTGCATTTTCCATAAACCAGACCACACACAAACAATCCATCAGATGAGCCCATCTTTGGACTGACTTCCAGAAATTAAACCAAATTGGTTTTGTCAGAGAACAAAGTAATTTCCCAACCAATCCAATTAAAGGATTTTCTTTCAGCTGACACTTTAATGGCACACGTGCCATGAAAAACACAAAATGTAGATACATAAACTGAATAAGATAAACTGAATATGGAAAGGTGAACAAGTCAGGCCAAAGACTTGTTCACCAAAGGCGGTGAGCACGTCGCAGGAGGTGGGGAAGCCCGGGCCGGGTTGCCGACAATGCTTCGCTCTGCCTGGGTGGCGCAGCTCTAGGTCACCCGGCCGGTCCCGCTACCCCGTGCCAGGAAGACGCCGCTAGTCAGCCCAGGGGGAGTCGCTCCGCCGGCCCTTGCTCTAGTGTCACCGGGCAGATGGCTTCGCAACACCGCGCCAGGATGGAGGCGCCGGTCTGGGACTTTCTGGGACTTTCGCCTTCCAGCGCCATCCTGGCCCATCCGGTTAACACCCCTGACCCTGTATCTCCGCCCAGCATCAAGAGAGCTCCGCTGGCCCGCATGCAGGAGGCGCTGCCGGCTAGCCACCGCCCACCTCCTGGGGGGTCCACAGTCCCGCACCTGGTCTGCCCACCATGACGGAGCTACGGGGTCCTGCCTGACTCGCAGGCGGCCGGGCAGCAGACGGGCTGCGGCGAGGTGGATTCTCCAACGACCAGACTAGGCTCGGGCTCCGGACGTGAGGGCTCTCCAGTGGCTGGCCCGGACATGTGCTCCAAAGGCAAGAGCACTCAGGCGGCCATGCAGCGGACAGGCTGCGGCGGCATGGACCCTCTGGCGACTGGGCCATGAGCAGGCTCCGGCGGCGAAGAGTCTAAGGTGACCAGCGAGGCAAGCTAGACTCCTCCGGTGGGTGGCGGCAACGTAGGCCCTCCAACGGCTGAACCGGAGACTGGCTTCGGTGGTGAGGGCTCCCAGGCGACCGGCGACGCAGACCTTGCGCCTCAGATGTCTGGACCAAGGACGGGCTCCGGCGGGTGAATACGCAGGTGGCCAGGCCAAGGGACAGCCGCGATGGTGTGGATCCTGGGCCGTCGAGGTCGCCTGTCCCTGGTCAGACCTCCTGAGGGTCCTCGCCGTCTGCCGGAGGGCCCCATCACCAGAAAAGGGATCACCAGAAAAGGGAGCACCAGGAGGCGCGCCTTAGAGGGGGGGGGGGGGGGATACTGTCACGATTGGCGTGCACAGGCCCGTACACTCTTCATGCCTCCCGTCCTGGCTGCGCACCTGCGGGGTATTAGCCCCACACAGGTTCGCTATGAACACTACGTAATTTCCCCAACAGCACTAGGTGTCATTGTTTTGCTGTTTTGCTTAACTGTGCATTGTGTTCTGTTTTGTTGAGTTACTAAAATATGCTTTATGCGCAACTTCAAAGACACATCGTTACACCAGGAGCTAATTGGACCAACAGAATTGAGGGAACTGATTCCTAAGATGTGAGATAATCCACTGCAGAGAGCCCAAAGCCTCCGAGACAATGAGGGAGAAAGGGGAAGGGAGAGAGGGAGCGTTCTGGGATACAGGAAGAGAATTAAGGCAATAATAAATTTTTAAAAGAACTAAGATGTAGTAGAAGAAAACAACAAAGTGGGTGGATTGTTGGAGGAGGCTCACATGAGAAAGGTGTATATTTGAACAATAATCAATGAGGCTGACATATTATGGCAAGCCTTTCAGCCCTCATATCTGTCTATCGATCTGACCTCTCAAGTGAGGAGGACGTTGGACGGGTGAGTTCGAAGAGGGCAATGTAGACTGGAACTAAAGATAACCTGGTGATTAACAATTGCTGTTGAGCTGATGGTTTTAGTTAAGTAGTTGCACAACACAATCATCAACAGAAAAGGCCACAGAAGAACTCCAAGCCACTGAAAATCTTTAAACCTATACTATTGCATATACTATCTTCGTGTGAATAGAAAAATAAATTGAAATGTCAAAGTTTTGGAAATCAACAAAGAACACTCAGAAATAAAAAAAAGTCAAAATAAACAGTACAGCTTCTGACTTGCCAGGCCCTGAGTGTGTCAAAAGGCGAATTTCAGATGAACGTGTCACTGTCAAATTTCTGGCACAGACTGTCATACCTCGCTTGGTGCATACGCCAATGTCTCCTCCAACTGACAGACGCTCAGACGGTGCCCTATCTGAAAATTCGACAGAGAAAGGCAGAAAATAGGAGGATAAAGAGCAGCCGATGATTCAAGGGGTGTTATTTTCTTTGGCATGTTTTCTTTGGCATGTTTTCTGCTGACGTTTCGACTCATTTTCTGCGGACGGCCAAATGGTGGAACTTTAGCCATAAATTTCCAATAACATCTTTCCATAGAGGAAAACTGGAAGGAAAGAGTAAACATTGGAGGGCGCCCAGGTGGGAGTGTATAAGGTGTATGTGCAGTATGTGTGATAGCCGCCTTGTTCACTTCATTTAAACCAGTGTGTGTACATTACAGAAAGACATCATTCCCTAATATTAGGATTCTCATATATTGAGAAAGAGTCCCTAACAAAACTACACCACTGTAAAATATGTGTTATTTATGTTACCTTATAGTCTATGTCTATCTTAAATCTATGTTAAGCTAAAACTAAATAAAATATTTCAATATTTGTCATTATACACTTCTTTATCTGGACAATAACAGATTAAGTTAAAATTCAACCCTTCCCACCAACGTTATCTTTGCCTCTCTTTCTCGTCTCTACCAGCTACCTATCCTGGCACAGTAACATGGAAAGAGGCGTGCCCTTTAGTAAATGCAGCTGCTGGCCATGGCTGAACAGCTGTCACTTCAGCATTATCATAATCCCCATGCTTATATCCCTCCACCTCCCCCGGCCAGCCCTGGTTCTGTCAGTTTGCCAACAGTTTGAGCCGTGTGCATAATTTTTTTTCAGCTGTTTTGTAATTTCTTTTTTTGTGCAGGCCTTTCTGCTGTCCCCTGCTTTCCACTTTCCCAGTCCATATGTTTCAATACAACTGCTACATCTATATCAAGTTCAAATACATGTTTATTGTCATTCAACCAGATACTGTACGAGTAGGCTACACAGTGAACAAAATGTAATTTCTCAAGACTGTGACTGGTGTGACTACGACTTAACATGAGACTGAGACAAAACATTTATGTGAACAGTTACATAAACAGTGCAATTGTAAACATGTGACATGAATAGCTGGTTGGCACAGTCCCTGAGCTGAGTGCTGTTCTGGGCTTCAAACCGTGCGTAAAAGCCGTAGAGTTTGTCAGGGAGGTGGGCGTCACTGTCATTGGACTGCGTTGGCCAGTCCGTTATGGCCTGGATGCCCTGCCACATGCGCACGGTGTCCCCGGTATTACAGAAGTTGCTCTGGATCTTCTGTGCGTATTCCATTTTCGCATTCCTCATGGCACGAAAAAGCTCAGCTCTCGCTGACCTGAGCGCCACCTCATCCCCATCACCCATGTGGTGATGGGGTTTATGACAGTGATGTGCTCGATGTAACCAGTCACAGAGTCCGTGTACTCCAATATAGATATGTAGGTAAAAATGGGAACGATCTCCTAAAATAATATTCATTGCATTTTCCCAGCAGATACTGTAAAAGGATTTTGTGATTCATAGATCATTTTTTTGGTGATATATATTTGTCTTAAAGCCCACTGTCCACCCACATAGGCGTTTTGAGTTAATTTTGTCTGGTAATGTAATCTGATCAGACTTCTTCTCAGGACAGTCTGACACTCCTATGTCAGTTTTGTGGCACCTGTTAGGGCGGGACAAGTGATATTTATACATATTTTTGCAGGCAACCAGTACTGTCTAGTCAGGCAGACAGAAATTCACATTCACCCAGCCTGTTTACACTTAAACTCTCTCTATTTCTCTACTGTATATCCCCCACCACGCACCACAATGCTCCATCTTGCCCTTTCTATTTTATTTTATTTATACCGTCCTTTTTCCAGGCCAAGGCCACCCACCTATAGAATGAGGTCAGCACAATTGCAAACTCTAAACTCAGTGGATGAAGGCAGAGTTGCCTTCATCCACTGAGAGAGCCAAATGGTGTCTTCAACCATGCTGCCCATCAAATCATAACAAACAGTGCTCTTAGAATTTGCTGAGGTTTTCAGATGTCAAAGGCTTTTTATTTCCAATCCAAAACTCTAAAAAGTAAGCAAGATGAAGCACCATTAGGACAACTTTTATATGAGCCATCAATTAATGTTTGGCCAGAAAACGCAGGAAAAACCTCTAACACAAGGCATCCATAAGACAGAATCCTTGTTTATATTCGCAGGAAAAAATGACCCCTTAGGTGCATTAAAGTTCTACAGAAAATTGCCGTGACACTTGCACAGTGAATACAACACCGTGATGTGTTGTATTCACATATTCACATATTCACATATTCACATATTCACGTATTCACTTTTGAATATTGCATCCTAACCGTCCAAGGAAGGGTTGGATTCCACCCCTTGCCTTATGGGTTTCTTTCATTTTTAAACCCAAGCGTTTTTTTGTGAAGTTTTTCCTTGCTTGATGGGAGGAATAGGTGAAGAGGGTGTCATTTGTTTCCATGTAAAATGTGGGCCTGTGCAGCACTTTAAGACTGTAATGTGATTAAGGACTATAGAAATAAACTTTACTTGACTTGAACAGCAATACAGACTATGTCCGTCGTCATGCCAACCTCATGTTCAGCCAAAGCGTGGAAAGAGAATGTCAATGGATTTGGCATTGAAAGTATCATAAGGAGAAAAAAAACGACTATACTTTCCTGTATAGTCGTTAGCTATTGACAGCTAATGTAACCGCATCAAGGCTGCTGAACGTGGATAAAATTCAGACCCTACAGAAATACACACTAACAAGCAAACCCGCCTGCCTTCAACAGATGTCATTTGGCACACAGTGGTCCGCGCACATGCACCACATGGCAGTGTGACATTACAACTTGCAGAATACGGCAAGCTAAAGGTGAATGCCAGATGCTTGCCCCCCCCAACAAACCCCTCCTCCCACACCTCTCTAGAATAGGAAATGTCATCTGTGCATATGCCGGTTTTTTGTTTGTTTATTTATTGTTTTCGCACGTCCGGTTGCAACCTGTCCCAGAGGTACATTGCAAGACGTCTCATCCATAAACATGGTGGGGGGTTAGTGAGTGTGCTGTGTGGCCCGGCTGTCGTAGTTGGCCCTGTGTGGCAGCATGGCGGGGGAAGATGCCAAGCCGCTGTGGAGGCCTTTCATTATTCATCAGGGCCTGCTCTTTGTTCTCACATACTTTAGGAGGGTAGGGAGTGGCACGTGCACACATACACACACACAAACATTCGCACACACAGTAGGGTGAAAGGAATAAAGAACAAGGTAAATCAAGTAAAGAAAAACTTGCAATCCCATATCTAAATTTCACTATATCTTTAAAACTATATTTCTGCTGGTGTAAGCATTGTCTGGTAATGTCTTTTAACAATTTGGTCAAATTGAATTGGTCATTGAATTGAAAAAAAAATTATATTTCATTCAGATTGATTGAGGTAAGAAATCTATAAATTCAAGGGTTTTGCTTAAATTAAATAGAATTTTGAAGTCTTACTGTGGGAATCTCAGTCAAATGCCTCATTTATAAAAAATAAACTGGCATTATCAACAATTAAGATTCCAATTTTGCCCCATGCTAAAGGGTTTTAGGATACACACTATAGAGACTAAGGTCCATTAGCTGCTAATGCTGGGAGAAGATAATGAATTTCTAAATGAGCTAAAAGCCCCCTTGAGGAAGAATAATAGAAAAAGATTGTGACAGAAGAAAAAAGCAAATAACTCTGGGAGAACAGTAGGTTCATTTCCCAAGTTCATCGCGAGAAGAGTGGTAGAGAATCTCCAGATTCTAGTTTTTGGTTGACCAATTATCCTCAAAGGGTTAAGCCGATTCATGTTTCCTTTACTTAAGCGACTGCTCTGGTGATCAAATAGCAGTGCCAATTTTGACTCAGGATTTGCTTAGAAAAAGCTTGCTTTGCTTTTGAACATAAATTTTTCTTTTTCCTTGGATTTTCTGTGGAGTAACGTTAAGTTTATACCAAGTCATTTCTTGATAGTAAAAAAAAAAGCCTTCCACTATGCTATAGGCTTTTATTTCTCCCAAAAAAGACATACACAACATTTCTGAGAGCTTCCATGACCAGAGTGTAGGCTGAATCACTATTGTGTGGCAATGGAAAGTAGATTATTTCTCTAAAAAAATAGTGTTACTTTTAATAAACTTTGGGATCCAAATAATCCAGAAAGACAGGCAGCAGACCCACGCAGAGTTGACCTTTGTCACTAGAAACACTGTCTACTTCCCAAATAACTCAACTTGACAATCGACCACAGGCGGTTGCAAAACTTTTGCGACTTTGCAGAGGGATTTGCAGAGTTCTATAGGGGCACGATGGAGCTAATTTTAAGTTATTCCACTATTACAGTTATAATTAAAACTATGTATCCTTTATTCATTATCACCCTGGTAAACATTGTAAACAGATGTAAACAATTGTGTGTAGTCACAATTATGATTATGAGACTACTAATATAACCTAACGGTATTTTATTTTTACTTTGATGGAAATAATGACAACAAAAAGGCAGCTTTGCTTAAGCAAGTAACTTTTAGTGAATGCAACAGATGAATGCAACAGGAAACTCCAAACATTATTAAATAAAAGCCCACTGTATCCCCATCTGGACAGACTTTTATACACATAACTATAATGGACTATATCCAAATTAAGTGACACTCCTTCTGTATCTCAATTAAAGTCAGTAAAACTATTAATTTCACATTTACATTTGGCAGCAGCACCTTGAATTCAATATCAAAAAGACATAACAGCTTGATTAAGCACAGAGAAGGTAAAATAAATGCAGATTATGCATTTAGGTGTAGGCTTAATGTTGCGGTGGAAATGTAACCAACTTTGTTGTGTAGGTTACTTACCAACACATCCACTGCCGATAAATTTGAAGTGGCATAGGCTGTATGAGCATACACAATGCTGCTAATAGAGAACCACAATGATTAGTTTAGCAAGCAAGCTCGCAGCTGCCTGTCTGTCGAGTGGGATGCAAGACACAATCCATAGCAACACGCTGGCTTCAAGTGTATGGTGGCAGAGACTAGAGTAAGTATTTTTTACTGTTTTGTACATTTAAATGCATTTTGTTTTATTGACCACAATATAATAATTTATTACAATAATATTGAGAGGGGCACTTGATTCATTTGGGGAAAAGGTCAGGGGCTATTGCTCAAGTATGCATGTTTTAACATAAATGCACTTGTAAACATGTGATTATATGCGTGTTATAAACTTGCAGAGAGGTAATTACGTTCTATCCTGCATAGCACATGCTGCGTCTGCGAGAGTAGGCGCGTGCCAGAGGGAAAACTGAAGGCAGACGTGGAAGCGGTTTACGCGTCAAGCGTACTTTAATAC
>JAOEHI010052944.1:0-15890 GCA_025447815.1 Percopsis transmontana | reverse complement strand
ATTTTAGAGAATGTTATCTACTTGTAAAACTGGTGGTTAACCGGTTCAACTGTTGACAAATGTACTAATTGTAAGTCTCTGGATTAAAGCGTCTGCTAAATGCTGTAAATGTAAATGTAAATGTAAACACTATTAACTATCTACAGCATCCATTAACAGCAGGTTTAAGGTCTACTAAGTGATCTTTTAGACCTTGCTATATACAATAGTAATATATAAATGATCATAAGCTGTCAGTAAACAAGATGTGTTGTGTTCAGGGGGTAACTGCTCACTGTAACTGTAATGGCTTCAACAGACTTACATTTGACTTAGCCCTGCCCACCTGTGTTCTGCAGCCAACCAGGAGCCCTGGGAGCAGCTCTGCAACACCTTCAGGCACGCCCACTAAATGCTCTGCCCTCCAAGATCTTTACATCCCTCCTCCGCCTGCTGAGCCATATGCACCCAGGTGTGTGTGTGTGTGTGTGTGTGTGCGCGTGCGCGCATATGGTGATATTAGTACATTTTATTATGCATGTTTTTTTAATGCTGTTTGTATAATGTAAATGTGTGTGTGTGCACGTGCCTGTGCGCGTTTGTGGTGTCTTTCTATTGTTGTGTTATGTCTTTTTTTGTATGTTTTCATTATTGCACACCTGCTGGTATATCCATCTTTGCTGTTGCCATAGAGACGAGACAGGTGCCCTGTCAGGGGATGAGGCATCTCGTAACCACGGAGGCGTTGCGGTTGCTAAGCGCTGTGAGTCACCAAACTCCTTCCTGGACCAGGAGTCGTGTCACCGAGATGAGGAGGAGCCCGTCTACTGCACCACACCCACTTATGGTGTGTGTGTGTGTGTGTGTGTGTGTGTGTGTGTGTGTGTGAATGACAAAATACTAAAGTTTTAGACCTGTTTCGATTAAGGGGTGGTGTGTTGTGACAGTTAACACAATGATACTGCATTGTGCGTGTTCCTCAGCTTGGCATTGAAACACATTAGAGATGTGACTTTTGCTGAAACTTATATTATAATTTTCTATAATTATCGCATAGTGATACTAGATCTTACACCACTACCGCTCTCATAATCCTGCCAATATACTGTGTGAAATTCCCTCCCATTTTATCTCAGATAAGGCTTCATTAAGGCTTTAATATGGCCTCTACAATTACTACCTGAAGTGTTATTGTATCAATCCCTTTAAGCCATGTCTAATAGAGGGTATGTGACCTTATGGGTGTATAGATACAGTATGTTAGTTAGAGTTAACGTCTATCCTATTCACTCCACATTTACAATGTTAATGTGGCCTCTGTCGGGCTTGGTGACGTATGGTAAAAATTGGGCGAGGTAGGGGTGCAGGCTGAAAGTGTTGGTTTAGATCCCTTGCTTGTCAATCTTAGTAGACGATTAAACTATATTTTATCTTCTATTAACTCTGAGCTAAATGATAATGTCAATCATGTAATATAGTCTGAACTGATCCATCTACTCAACCCTCACATCATACAGATTATAATGTAGAATGAATTATTGTCTTGTGTGTGTGTGTGTGTCTGTGTGTGTGTGTGTGTGTGTGTGTGTGTGTGTGGCTGCAGGCCGGTTAAGGCCTATCTCCATGCCTGTGGAGTGTAACTGGACCGGGGATTACGAAGACCCAGCCAAGATGAATAGAGGTATCTCATCTGTGTGTGTGTGTGCGCGTGTGCGTGTTAGATTCTTGTAAATGTCTCTGTCTGTCTGCATTATGTAGAGATCAATGCACAGACACCAATGCCCCCACCTCTCTCTTTCTTTCTCTCTCTCTGCCTGCTTTTCTTTCAACTTCTCTCACTCTCTCTCTCTGCCACTCTCTCTCTCTCCCTCTCTCTGATTAGCATCACAGAGGAAAAGAGAGTGGGAAGAAGTGATGAGGAGGGATAGAAGCAGATGAAAATGAAGGCGACAGCCTTTAGAAAGAGGCAGAAGCACAAAGAGAGGAGGAGGGAAAGATAGAGATCAGGAGGAGAGGAAGAGAGGGATGGAGGCAGAAACAGAAAGAAAGCAACTATTCTCTGACCTCCACCTGAATCACTCACACAGTTGCCATGGAGACGCTGACAGCAGTTCGTCTCCTTCCTCCACTTCTCATTGGGCGCTGCCTAGCAACCAGGGGAGAGAGGGTGGGCGCACTCACACAGGGGCTCACGAAACCTGAGTTGGCTGGAAGACAATCGCACATGCACACACACACACACACACACACACACACACACACACACACACACTTACAGTAAATGTAAATAGATAAATAGCTCCATAAATTTTATGTATACAGTTAATTATGGATAATATACTTTTAGAAACAATATAGAATGTTAAATACTATATTAATAAAATGTATACTAACGTTAGCATACTAACTAACTTACATGTATTTTTATTGTGGCCTTTGTTACGTACCAATTGTGCAAATTTTTCCTTCATTCTAAAGGGAGAGGCCAACAAAGCCTTTGTTAGAGTGAAGGAGCAATATTGTTTCTGTCATTTTTTACTTAAATTCAGGTATGCTAATATTACTTAGAATTGCATTAATATATATATATGTTATGTAAATACTATGTTTTTAAATCACTGCACTTGTAATAGCTGCTTTTATAATAGCTGAGTTTCATCCTAAAAATAATTCTGATTGGATGTTTCAGAGGCATCCCTCATGCGTTACGTTGGATTGGCCAGTGGGGAGGAGAGGGCGGGCTCAGACGACTACTCATCCCACACGGCTCGAGCTGGCAAGCGAGCAAATGAAACGGCTAAACGGGCAAAGAGGCGGAGCCACCACAGCCAAAGCCCCTCCCACTATGTCCTCCAGACCACTCAACGTGAATCCCCGCCAAAAGACCCCGCCTCCATGTACCATGTAAGTTCACTTGGCAAATCCGGTTAAACAATGGAAAATCCAATATCGTTAAGTACTTTAAAACCTGCTCTTTTGGACAGCGTGTTTACATAATGCAGTGTATACATACATAACACCTTAGGAGAATTAATGTTTTGTCTCCTGTCTCCAAAATGAAGTTTGCTAACTGCTGAAAGTTAAATGTCAGCTGCCGGCATACATTATGCACATCACCCATTGCAAAACTCTTTTGGTTATCCTTGAAAAAGAATGCCAAAGCTGTAAAACTAATAGCAATGGAAATAGCTGTTCTCTTACTAAGGTAAGTTGCTGTGTTAACATTCCAGGGGCTTTAAATTCACCGCTGAGTGATTCAAATGACGTGAGTGACGTGTGTTATTTGCACTGGAGTGATACTATAGCTTGCAGGTAGCAAAATAACTACTTAACTATTTCTTATCCGGTGGGAATCTGTGCCTTGGACAAAAGGTGTAAGTTTGCAACACATGAGTTAATTACAGACCGTGGTAGGGGCAAATATTGAATTTTTCTCATAAGTAAAATTGGTTAGACCCAGAAGTCCTTATTTGGGCAGGGGCACTCTGAAAATGACGTACGACTTCGCATGTCTATTACCGCCTGTCGCCATAGTCACCTACGTTAACTTATGGGCATTCCTGGCTTGTAATTACTTATTGGTTGGATCATTTGTTACTTGTCTCTTGTCGGTTACTTGTCTCTTGTTGCTGTAAATCGTTCAACTTATATTGAAAGTGAATAGCAGCCGGTCACTTTGTCACCTTCTTTTGACGTCCGTGTGAACGTAGGGTCAGTCTGCCTGGTCAACTGTTTGGTTACTGTAACTCTTTGTGTGCACTCTGTATGTGTGTGTGTGTGCATCAATGCTGTGATAGCAGATGGCATGTCAGTGGGTCTGAGCGGGCTCATGTCATCTGTCTTGCTGAGTGAAGAGCTGTGATTGGCTGCCCTCCAGGCTATGATATGTTTTCACTGTGCTGCGCTCTGTGACATCACAAGTGTTACATCAGAGTTGTCAGGTCAGGAAAGACTACTGTAAATATGAAACTATGTATCATGATTTATGATGTTTATAAATGTAGGAAGTTGAAAGATGTTAAAGATGTATGTTTTTTGACTCTTTTTGTCCTAACCCGACCCCGTGTTTTGTGTTTGTGTTTCTGTGTGTGTGTTCTATGTTTAGAGGTGTGACAGGTCCCTGGTGTGTCAAGGTTCTCTAAGGATGACCTTTCTCTGTGTGTGTGTGTGTGTGTGTGTGTGTGTGTGTGTGTGTGTGTGTGTGTGTGTGTGTGTGTGTGTGTGTGTGTGATAATGAGAGAGAGAGTTTTCTGTCATTTCCTGTAAACCAGAATACTTTGCAATGAACAAAAGCCACTAATTCATTCTGACAACCTCTCTCTCTCTCTCTCAATCTCTCTCTCATCCCTCTCCCACTCTTGTCCTCTCCTCACCTTCTCTTGTTCTCTCTCTCTTCGTCTGTCTCTTTATGTCCTCTCCTCCCCTCTCCTGCAGACCTATCAGCAGTCCTCGTCTCTGCAGTCAAAAAACAGGAAGAAAAATAAAGGTTAGTAACAGTGAAAATACACCAACACTGCAGGGATTTTACTGTTTTACGATGCTAGGGCAACACTCATCCCTGGTGTCCATATACTGTATATATATAAATATATATATATGCGATCTCCTTATATATCTATAAGGAGACAGTATACAGATATGATGGCGTGGGAATGCCTGTGCTGCCTAAGATGGGGGGGGGGGGTTGCTTTTTCTCCATAATGATGCATAACTTAGACCGACTCTTATAACTTCCAGCTGGGACAATACAGATAACAGCCTGTGCCCAAAGATCAGTCTCACATCTATTGTCTGACTTTTAATTTTCTTGATTCCTGCCTCAGAGACAGAGAGAGTTTAAAAAAGTTAACTCGTTTAGAAAAGTAAACTCTCTGTGTCCCAGAGGAGGTAGCTAATGACTTCAGGATATGAGCAGTGTCCCCCTGTTAAACATTTATAACTTTTACAGCACAGTTAAAGTTTCTTAATGGTCTCCTGCTCAGGGCCAATTCACTCAGTATCCCTAATGAAAAACACAAGACTGCTTTCAATTCCTTTTTCCCATGGTGCAATGCAGCAGAAAGATGGCAAACACTCAAGCTAAAATGATAATCTCTAGCCAGGAAGTATTACATGAAGCCATTTGGCACACTTCTATCCAAACCGAAGAGCAGTGATCACACTTTTTATCTCAGCGGCACCTAATCATATTTAACACAGGAAGCCATTGCCCCGCCAACCCCTCAATCAGACAAGGAAAAAGCTTTATTATGGCATTTATTAGAACCTTGGAAGGTTCTGAAAAGAAAAGCAGGATGCTGAGGTGTGGAACAGGAACTGACTAAACTCAGGTGTGGAAACAAGTCAACTCTGTGCACCTCTACCAAACAGGACACTGACCACCTGTCTTCTGTCTCTTCTCTTCCCTCCCTCCAGGCCGGGGTTTGGCCTCTCTGAGCCGCAGACGTGTGTCCTGTAAGGCTCTGGGCCGAGGAGACTGCGAGGGCTGGCTCTGGAGGAAGCGAGACGCCAAGGGCTACTTCTCCCAGAAATGGAAGAAGTACTGGTTCGTCCTCAAGGACACCTGTCTCTACTGGTACACTAATGAGGAGGTGAGGTTCACATTCTTACTGCTGTGCAGGCCCTCTGAAAGCTAAACACTTATTTGTTACTTGCAACAAATCATTGAAATGCTTGGGTCATAATGTGTGTGTTTCAAGAAGTTTTCACAGACCCCCTGGACAATGGGGGACAGTCCAGTTTAACTCATGGTCTAAATGCTGTGACATCAGTAATTGAGGCATCAACAAAAGTGTTGAAAGATTTAACCAGTGAAGGACAATGCACATTTTTTATCTCCATTATGTAATTCAGTCTCCATTTGCAATTTTATTGATTGAGTTTTTAGTTTCCCTGGCAACAAGCCTCTACAGAAGTGCTTTGCTTATGAAAAATGTCACATTTGCAAGTGCATAATGACTGAATGTTTACAAGAGCAGAGGGGAATAAATTAACCATTACTCTGGTGAGCAGAATGTTTAGTTTATAGTTAGATGTTTCTAAAGCATTTAGTTTAAGTCAGTGGTTCTCACAAACAGTTAAAACCACATACAACATAATATGGTCTCTATGTAATGTTGATTGATTTACATATCCTATGGGAAGCGTGTCCCTGCTTCTGTGAACAAAAAGCCTGTGATGTCAGGGTCAATATAGGTCATCTTGAGTCGCAGGTCTGGCTCTGCATCCATGGTGTTTCTCCTGTTTGTACCACCTTGTCCGTAAGCACCAGCTATTCTCTGTGTCTTTGTATCCAAAAGTCCAACAGTATGTCTCTTACAAGTGGACGTCAGCATTTCATCACACGTTAATTCCAAAAGACTCGGCCAACAGTGAAATTCTTGTGCAGTTCAATGCTGAATGGGATTCTAATCCAGTATTTACGCAACTGTAATTTCGCAATTGTAATTCTTATATATACAGAACCAGTCCAAACTTTTGACTGGTACTGTATGTAATTATATTTTTTATATGAAAATGTTCTATATTTTGTAAACTGAACAAGAAACCTTTAAAATTAGATACTGCAAAGCTTGCACACCACTATTTGAGAACCACTGGCCTAAAACGCGGCTCAGTGCTTGAAAAAGTCATGTTTTACTTCAGGGGATGTGTAACATTTCCATTTCTCTCTCTCTCTCTTTCTCAGGATGAGAAAGCGGAAGGGTTTGTGAGCCTTCCAGAGTTTAAGATCGACCGAGCTAGCGAATGTCGCAAGAAATAGTCAGTGTCCGCTAGAGACATGTTTATTTCATGTTAGTGTGTGGTTGTGTTCGCCGGTGCGAAAATGCGGTTTTGTGTGTGTGTATGCATGCATATGACAAGGTGTGTCATGTGTGCAACGGTACATATAGTACATGTGTCCCCTGCCTGTGTGTCTATATCTGTGTGTGTGTGCGTGTTTGATCTTCTCTTATGTATGTACACTGTATGTGTGTGTATGCATTAATAACTGTATTCTTGCATGCATCTGCAGTGCTTTCAAAGCCTGTCACCCCAAGGTTAAGAGCTTCTACTTCGCAGCTGATGGAGTGGATGATATGAACAGGTACATTCAGCTTGACATAACAGAACATCGCAGAAAACCCATCTAGGCCCATATAATTGATTCTTAAAAACAAGCCAATTCTTGCTAATATGGTAGAAAATAAATACAGCTCTAATGATTTTTTTGTGTACAGACAAATACAATTTAACGTTTTATATTGATAATGGGTCAAATAATACATTAGCAGATACATTGTTAGTACTAGTACTGCAACAGAGACATGGTCAGTACTTTGACTGGAGCAGAAAGGCTTACTGTACAGTACATGGATAGTGCTTCTACAGCAGCAGATAAAGGGTTAGTACTGTCTTATGTTCTGCAGGTGGCTGAGTCGTCTGAACATGGCTGCCGTGGGCTACGCTGAGAGAGAAAGGATACGCCAAGAACAAGGTGAAAAAATAAATAAATACAGACACAGCCAGCCAGTCAGCCAGCCAGACTAGAAAGCCAGAGAAACGTTAACTGTGTATTTTGGGTGTGTGTTCCTACAGACTACTGGAGCGAAAGTGATCATGAAGATGATCCAACGTCCAGCCCCAAACAGGACAGCCCCCCTCCCCCTTATGACACCTACCCTCGCCCTCCATCAGTGAGTCTAACACACACACAAACACACACACAAACACACATTGATCTTGATTTCCCAGGCTGGTAATTCAATCATTCAAGTAACACTTGAATGATTTAATTCTTGCCCTCCCAGATGAGTGCTTACATGGAGGGCAGGACTCGCCTGTCGTCCACGGAGACATCTCGTTCTCGCTCCTCCCAAGAGGACTTCCTGTGTGGCGAGTCTGCCGCTGGGTGCGGAGAGCCGCAGTACCACCCTGTACCTCTAGGGGGAGGAGGTACTACACACAGTGGTAGGAAGCCTGGGGGTAGCAATAGCAGCGACCTGCAGTACCGCTGTGAGCCTGTAGAGGTATGTGATCTTGGGTTTTAGAAGGCTGGTTTAACAGCTGTAAATAGACTTATGTTATAGGTAATCTTATCCAAAACCCTTTCTTGATTCAACTTGTCTCTTGCTGCAGTACCGATCTAGTCCTGCAGGGGGCAGCAGTGAGACAGGCTCTCCCGGTCGTTCTTCCTCATCTCAGAGACGTTCCTGGCAGGACCTGATTGAGACACCGCTAACCGAGTCTGGACTGCACTACTTACAGACTGGACCACTAGGTAACTAAACATTTGTTCTTTAGATAACTTTCAGGAAAAACTTGTTAATTTAATCATATTTTCATTTTGGGGCAACAATTGTGATTGTTTAATTTCAGAAGACGCCGTATTTGTTGAGCCAGTTCCAGGGGGCGGGACTATGGCAGTGGGCGGAGTTTACACGCTCCCCGCTCAGAGGAATGCCCCGTTGCCCATGGCAATGCAGAGGCTGATTCCCATGGCAACGCAAGGAGGAAAACCCCGAAGTTTCACTCTGCCGAGAGACAGCAACCTGCACACCCTTCTGAAACCTCCCAGCAGAGAGGAACAACACAGCTCTGGTCAGCAAAACACACCAGCACACCGTTTTACACTTTATTACAATTGATATAAAATATCCTCTGCACAAAGGTTCTCCTATCCTCTCTGGTGGCCCGACCATTGCTGATGTTTGATACTGATGTCATTTTTGTATTGTCTCAATTAGTCATGAATAAAAGCGAAACAGACATTATTTGGTATGATACATTAGCTTTATTGTCTTTTATGAGTTCTGGTTCATTTAAAGGGGCATGCAATTATAGAAAAATCATGGTCATTGTTTTATTCTATATACAGAAAAAAATTGTTCCCAGGGGGTTGTCTGTGTGTGCCAGTGCACTCCGGTGGTTACACACTTTCTGTTGAATTAGATGAGTTAGATATGTCAATTATCAATTCAATGTGCTTTTTTTGTGTTTCTACTGCATACGGGTGTGTTCTGTGTGTCTGCCTGTGTTTAAGCGTGTGTTACTGTGTGTTTTTGTGTTATACTTCTGTGTGTATGTCTGAAACACACTCTCACTTTGTGTGTGTGTGTGTGTGTGTGTGTGTGTGTGTGTGTGTGTGTGTGTGTGTGTGTGTGTGTGCCGGTGTGTACAGGAAACGAAGGAGCGTCTCTAGGTGACCTGTTCCGGGCATGTGAGCAGGGTGGGGTGTGTCCTCTGGGCCGAGCATCAGAGGTCAGAGGTCATTCAGAGTTCAGACAATCCTTCCTGAGACGAACCGCCGACCCTCAACTAAATGACCGGCTGCACCGGCTGCGTATCCTGACCTCGACACTGAAGGTACACACGCACACACAAACACATACATGGGTTTATGAGGTTCATAAGGTCAGACTAGAGGTTTAATGGTTCATGAGAACCTACCTTTCGGCTCATTGCATTAGTATGAAGGTCCACACACACACACACCTCCATCCTGAAGGTCCACGCACACACACCTCCACCCTAAAGGTCCACGCACACACACACACAGGCACACATACGCACACACTGCACTAAAAGACGCTGTCCTGTCAGTCCAGTGTTTTGTCCTGCTATGTGTCTGCAGTCGGTTTAGTCTGTCTTATGAGTTGCTGGCCCAGTTCCTCTGTCTCATGTCATTGGCTGTTCGGCCTTGGCCGCCAATTTCTGTTTAGAACTAAGGAGGTTTACTTTCAACCTCCTTGCTAGAACCTTTTGTCATTGTTGCCTAGTTGTATCTGGGCATGACTGTACTTTGATGAGGGCTTGTGGCTGTGTTGCTTTATGTGTGCAGATAATGTTGTATGTGTAGCAAACGCTGTGTGTGCCGCTAGCTCTGTTATACCACTAGCGTTGTGTGTGCAGCTAGCACTGTGTGTGCAGCTAGCATCTGTGCAGCTAGCGTTGTTTGTCTAGTGTGCAGCTAGCTTTGACCGTCTGTCTGTTGGTCCTGGAAGGCCTTTGGTCTTGTTTGTTGTCCAGTGTCTGAAACTCTGCGTCTTCCTGTATGTTTGTGTTATTAATACCTACTCTATAAGGTCACAGTAGCTGAGTGACCCACCCCTTCCTGTGTTTCTGCGTCTCTATAGGACAGGGAGGGGGAGCTAGCGCTGATTGACAGGCTCTTGGCCAATCCCCAGCTGTCTTCAGCAGAGTTCCGGGAGTGGAAGAGAGCCTATCAGGACCAGTTTTCTCAGGACACGGCCTCGCCCTCAGAATCAGAACCCGCCCCGCCCCTGACACCATCACTCTCACATACACACTCCTATATTGAGACACATGTCTGACGCGTACTCAAAGATAAAGAGAAACACACACAAGCTCCTACACAAGCTCCTACAATGAGACCCATGTATTACAAGCACACATACACACACTGACTGCTTATCAGTTTCAGTACATGGCATTTACAGTGTGATATTCCATATATTATCACTGCCTGCGCAGAGCAGGAGCTGACAGCAGACTTCTTGTCTCAAACTGCCACCATGTTGGTTTGCAACATAACTCCTTGGTGAGTCAGTGATTAATCATGTCTTCTTGTTGGATAAATCTCCTCGTTGGCTGTTTACCACAACAGCCGGACGGTGGGCGGAAGGTAGTCCACACTAAAGATATTTCACAGTGCTTCTTTTTCCCCCTGTTAAACCTAAAATAGTCACGCATAGCTGGGAACGTCAGCCTCTATGTTGCGAGAATCAAGCAGTTGTCAAATGGAACAGCAACTGACTTTGACTGACATGTAGGCTATCTGACTGCTTCTGCTTCTGACACAGCTGGTGGTGAAATTGCAAGATGGCTCGTACGGTAATGAGCTGGCATCTGTGATGGTATCAACAGTGTTTTATCCTGCTTGTTGTGCCATGTGTAGGCTTCAAGACTGTACAGAGTATAATAGTCTCAGAGGCATTCTGACAGCCGTTGAGTGGTACACAGTACATACAGTATATTGTACATGCCTTATATATTTCTGTGATTATATTTACTAAACAGTGGTGGTTACTGTATAGGCAAGCACAGGTAATTTTCTAATAAATTAGTCTCGGCTTGTCGCCGGGTTGTAGAGAGACTTGTTTGATGGATTCGTAGAACTGCATAGTGCTGGGCTGGTCCTAACGCATGACAACCTATAGATCTACACAGACTATTATCTCAGACAATATAGACCTTGTATGTCTAGCGTCACTCACACTGAATCTGAAGGGATTTCTCTATGGAGACACTGGATGGGTTTTTATGTTAACAGTCTGTGTGACACTTTAATCCAAAACTAATGCATTATATTTATTAGCATGTAGGTGTCAGAGTAAGTACAAGTCAAACCCAGGACCCTTAAGCTGAGATGTCATATCAACCTTCCAAACTATTATAAACCACAATAACCCATAATAAAAATATAGTCTCTCAAACAAAGCCATTTTACCACACAAAAACTTTGAGAAATGCAGTTTCCATTTATCCTTTTGATCTGTAAATGTGGACAAAGATGGCGTCACATACAAGGTCTGTCTTGCTCTCCATATCCTGCATGCTACATATGAGGATATATATATATAGATAGATAGATAGAAATAATTATCTTATAAACAAATACTAGTTTTTTTGTACTACTGATTCTAAATGATTTACTCAGAGATAAACTATGAAAGCAATCTACATACGTACGCGTATACACACACACACACACATATGCAAATGCACACATGAGCATATACCCACAAAGTACAAATGTATGCACACACACATACAATGCACTCAGTCTAAATATTGTTTTTTTATGCTGCTGTTATTGTAGTTGGTTGTAGTTGCATGTGTTTGTGGTCACTTTCTATTCCTGTGTTTGAAGTAGGCCTTTAGTTACACAACCTCTCTGCCTAGACTGCAAACTGTCCGTATAAGTTCTCTAATTCTGTTGTGTTTTGAAAAGCTGTCAACGAGAAAGGTCTGTTTTTATCATTAAATGGTTTATGACTTATGGTTATTTATTTACTTACATATTCAATTTGTGTGTTCTGTTGGCAAAAACCTGGTTAATAAAGTTCTGCCGTTTTGGATGAAGATGTTTTGGTTTCACAAGTTTCAATAACAAGGGAGGGAATTGTAACAGCTGTTACACTTTCTCTTTCAACAGGACAGAAAGAGATACAGAAAAACAAGCAGATCACAACAGAAAATCCTTTAAAAACAAAGCAGAACTCAATGTCACTATAAACTTACCCATTCTCTCACATTCCTCTTAACAGATACAACATAGGCTTTCTATAACTTTTATTGGTAAAATCTTTTTAGCTTTGTTGAAAACCTGTGTTTCATTCGAAAAACTCAAACCATTTCAAATACAATTCCATTAGAGACAATTGACTTGTCTGGATAGTACAGTAGCCTAGATTATGATAATTTCCATTTGGAATGTTTAGTTGTACAAATATGCAACAAATTAAAACAATTTATTCAACTAAAACTGGATACTGTTGAATAAACTAGTTGGACAAATATTTTTGACTCAAATGTTAACGACAACAAAAAAACGTATTTATTTAAGGTTACATTTCTAGTTTTAGGAACTAGGAATGTTACATGCATGGTACTGTTTAGCTGTAATAAAATATTTACCTTACAGATTTTATTCTCATCCCTGTTACTGTTCTACAGGCTCTCTTTACTCTAGTTGTAGGGTGAGAACATCACAAAAACATCTATTCTGTTCCATCTCTCTTTATAGATCTTTCTTTCATTAACAACAAGTATTCATTCTATAAATATAAATATAGATATACATGTCCATCTTAACATAACATGACTATACTTTACTATACTTTATCCTGTAGCTCCTGTATTGTATATTTTAAAACTAAAGAAAAATAATAAACTGACTTAGTTAGCTCAGTGGAGTTTCACATCAAATGTCACTTGATTGAAGAAAATCCTTAAAACGAGATCATTAGCATTGGCAACAAGAAAAACTATTTTGTTTCCTACTTTAATGCCAATATCAACTCCTATAATCTGCTGTGTGTTCAGTCTGGTAGAGGCAGCAGTGTGCATTCAGCTCCAGTTAGCGGTCTGGGTAGTTGACAAATTTCCCTCCATCGGTCTGTCTGGGCTTCGTACTCCAACACACTCCTCACGGTCACTTCCTGTCCGTCCCTCCACTTTCTTCCGCCAAACAGCAGCATGCCACCAGAGGGCGTCACCACCATTCCATAGTTGAACGAGCCAATGAGAAGAGGCCGGAGACGGATCCACTGGTCTGCCTGCGAATCATAGCATTCAATGTCACAGTATGGCTCGTACATCCCCAACAAGGCATAGAGGCATCCGTTAATGGTTGCCATTCGATGGCCGACTCTAGCAATCAACATTGAAGCTCTCTTCTCCCAGACTCTGCTTGTGACGTCCCAGAATAAGACCTCACGGGTGCTCTCATGCAGGTCCCTGGCTCCCTGGTTGCCAGGGATGCCACCAGACACATATATCCCGTTTTCTAGCATAGCAGAGGCGTGACTATGAAGAGGGAGGGGCAAGGTGGCCCCCGTCGCCATTGGCCAGCAGCCATATCATAAAACTCCACAGATGCCACAGAAGTGTGTGTGTCTGTTGTTGTGTGGCGCCCCCCAATGGCATAAATAACATCCTGCCGAACACAGCAAGAGAACAAGGCTCTTCTCTCCAGCATGGGCTCCACCTCCTCCCAGAATCCAAAGCGAGGATCGTAGCGCCACACCTGATTGGATGTTGAGATGGTGAAAGATTTACCTTCTTCCTCGTCTCCTGATTTAACCTCCTCTCCTCCAATCACAAACAAGAACCCTCCCACTGAGCATGCGCATTGGTTCTTTAGTCGACGTGGGAGAAGAGAGGATAGAGATGAGAACTTCCTGTTTCTCGGGTCAAAGGTCATTAACTGTTGGCTTGGCCAGTCCGGACTGGCCCCACCTCCCAGTAGTAGCACACGATTGGACGATGCTCTAAGCGAGGACTGCCGGCTCTGTCTAATTGGCTGAGCTGATCCTAGCCTGTGGTACTCCAGAGCCCGAGTCACCTGACTTCTGATCAGAGGTGTGGCCATTGCTCTGTGGGTGTGGCTTAGAGATGTGAGTTCAGAAGAACTAACCAATCCGAAACGCAGTCGACTGAGTAGAAGATTAGACTTCAGCAGTGAGTGGGGGCCGTTAGCATCCAACCAATCCAGTGCCAGTTTAATTAACTCCACCTCCTTCACTCCGGGGATCTCATCAGCCTCCAGAACCGCCGTCAGCGATTGGCTGTTCAGCTCAAGAAGCATATGTCTGTTTTCCGATAGCAGTGTCCCCATTTCCCTGGCGATGGTATGGTTTGCAGAGTCGAGGGCTTCTGGGAGGGCGTGGCAATCCGCCAGGTTAGCATAACGACAACAGTTGTTAGCAGTCATCCCCTCGATGATGAAATGTTCGCATATCGACACCGCAGGCTTCACCTGCAGGTACCTGGCTGCTTCCAGGACGCTGGGGAGCGTAGAGGAGGAAAGGCTCAGCCAACCAGAGTACAGGAAGTCCAAGATGACCTCCAGCCCCTCAGCCGATAACGCCGGGAGGCTAACGGAGGCAACTAACCTCTCGGCTGTGGTCTCTCCAAACAGAGCCCAGAAGTAGTCGCTTGAGCTGGCCAGAAGGGCACGGTGGCACGGGAAAGACGCACCTTCTGTCTCCAAGGTGACATCACACATCCTCCTCTCCGTCCGCAGGCGCTGGAAGCCCGAGAGAAGCCTCCCTCTTTGTGAGGAGCTGTAGAGAACGGAGTAACTTTCCATCCAACGGACGGGTAGAGGAAAGGAAAGGCAAGGAAAGCGTCTTAGACAGAAGCAAAGACACTGAGTTGGACAGCATGAGATGGGAGGCTTAGATCTAAGAGGAATGACTCAGCACTGACAACGCGTTAGCAGAAGGGGAGGATAAATTAAAAAAGCAGAGAAAAGAAAGGGGGATTAGTTTAAAGCCCAGCAAACGTGACCAGGTGAGGAGCACTGGCAGACAAAGAATGGTGGTTAAGAAAAATGCTGCTAAAGATTCAGGAGTTAGTAGAAAGCAGGAAGGTTTAGAGAGAGGAGAAGAAAATAGAGAGGAGAGCGTGTCTTCTGAGCAGAGCAGAGGTCTCTCCTCTGTCTTTTAGTCTCTCTCTGTCTGGCGGCAGACATGTGACACATTAGCTGCCCGATAGGAAGGTTAACTGGCCAAACACACACACCATGTACCACCCCCCGGCTCGTAAACGTGCAAGTCTCATGACCCCTGTGTGTTTTGGTGATAGTAAGGGTGATGGTGCAGGTTGCCCTTTCCAACATGCAGCAGGGAGCATAATGCTAACACACGCATCAAACACACTGTAGATGCACACGCGTGCATGAATGCATGCACATAGACAAACACACATGCACAGACAATGTTTACACACACACACACACACACACACACACACACACACACACACACACACACACTGCAAGCTGGCAGGCTTGATCGCCCATCCCAGCAGATGACCTCATTGGTAAATGCAGCTGTTAGTCAGAGCCCTAGATTTCAGGACACTGTAGCTACGGCGCTGTGACCCTGTCTCCATGGCTACCGCAACAGAAACACAGACAGAGACAGACACAGTTCAGCCACGCCGATTTGGAGCAATGTCGAACCAGAAAGTGTTTGGCCAAACTGTCGCTGAGCGAGGTATCAAAGATTTAGTGTCAAAAGTAGCATGTAGCTTTGGCATTAAAATATAATCCCTGCCCTTTTGAAAGGCATTCAACCTCATTAATGTGACCCAAGGTCACCCAAGAGTATTTAACTAGTTGATAAAAAAAGTCCAGCTTATACCCGCATAGTCAAATTGCCTTTTGCAAAACACTTGTGTTG
>JAOEHI010052943.1:0-15893 GCA_025447815.1 Percopsis transmontana | reverse complement strand
TTTTTGTCTCTTGGGGGTGGGGTTGCTTTGGCTCTCAGGTTCCCTCTCTGGTGTAAATTCACCGTGCATACACATTGGCTGCCCGCCGTAACCACCCCCCCCCCCCCCCCCCCCCCGACCTTCACATGTGCACGCAAACACACTCTTAACACACGCTTACGCACATTCCAGCTGAATCAACAGCTGCATCATTGCAGTGCATAGCAGGAAGGAGGTCTTAGGGCCTGTGTCCACATAGTGTTTTTTTTTTAGTGTGTCACCATCTTTTTTTTAAAATTGTTTCCAATGAGGAGAGAGCGTATGCGGCCACCTAGAAAAAAGCACCCAGCGTCTTTTTTCAGAGTGCTCCACCTTTTTTGTGCGGCCGTGCCGATTGCTTCTAGTTGAAAATGTCTCAACTTTTCAGAAAGCCGCTGGTCTCGTCAGCCCTCCTTTTTTTTTCTTTCTCTCAGGTAACCAATCAGATAGGACGGGGCTCGTCACCCTGGAAACTGTAACCGGGCTCCATCTAATCGTAATTCTTGAAAGAGGCGATGATATTCTCCGTATTGATGTCTTAATATTATTATTATACAATTACAATTTGTATTGTAAATACAGCAGACGCTTTTATCCAAAGCGACTTACAAATACATTGTTCTATTACATGGAGCAGGTAGGGGTTAGGCATCTTGCTCAAGGATGCTTACAAGTATGCCGACTCTGGGGCTCGAACCCACGACCTTACAGCTGGGAGTCCAACGCCTAGACCTCTGGGCGTTGGACTCCCAGGGGCTCGAACCCACGACCTTACGGCTGGGAGTCCAACGCCTAGACCACTAGACTATCCTGCCCCTTATTATTATTATAATAATAATATTAAAAATGTAATGCTAGCGATATGCAACGGCGGTGGTGATACTATGTTGTCAAATACTATGTTGACAAAACTCACGTGCCGCTCTTATTTTATTTTTTATTTTTTTAGGAGCTGCTTTTTATCTAAAAAGCACTGGGTTGAAGCGCTCCCCAGCGCATTTCTGCCCGCAAATAAATGCTATATGGACACAGGCCCTTACTCTTGCGATTACTGTCGCACCACAGACACACACACATACAGTACACGTGCAGACCAACAGACGGACACACACCCACCCACATGTACCCAGGCCATGTGTGTTAAGCACATGTTGCTTTTTTCATGACATTGCCCTGAGTGACATCCTGTTTGAATCCAGTTAAACAGCTAGCTACTTAACCAAGTAGAACAGCTGTTTAAGCTGTTCTTGCCCCAGCACCTCTGTCTCACCTCAAGGACTTGCTGTGAAACTGATCACAACTATAGACCATAATATTTATTCTTTTCAAAACAGGGTGCGGTGGCAGAGAGAGTAAAGGGTGTAACGTTAAATGTATAGTTAACCTAATTTGTGCAAATATCTCGACCCATTTGAGAGGTATTTGCTGGCCCCTTCATAAAAATAAACGCCATCTACCCTTTAAAATGGTGTGTGGTCTGTCAGAAATCACTCCCATCTGCAGGTTCCTGCCAAGGAAAGCAGTGCTGGACAGGAAACAAGTTGCTCCGAACAAAACCCTATAGAAAAAATCTCTAGATGGCAGCAGGAATTGAGTAGGCCGTAAAAGTTTGGACTTTTATGGAAAGTATAATTGCATTTACCTATATCAACATACGCCTGTCATTTTCATCAGTCTCCATCATTTAGCTTCAATAGGGGCTCTGCTTCATATTAACTATGTTTCCATATATCTTTTAGCATAGAGTTTGAAAATGGCATTTCCTGATGGGGTCCAGCAATACATGATGGTCTGTCGTGGTGTTGAGCTTCATTTGCTTTACATAGCTTATCGCTGTGTTATGCGCCATATTTTACAATTAATATTTCTTTTGTCTGGATTATTATTGGGGGCCATTCCATACGCTATACAGAATCACAAATTGCTACAATAATTTTGAACACTTCTGAGCGGTAGTGTTGAATTTCTTTCACCGGGGAAAGGTTTTGTGGAATTGAGGTGAACGCCTTTGTGACGAAAACCAGAAACCTTGGTTATTGGCCCATGAGGCTGATTAAAAAGGGGAAAAAACATGGTTTGAAGAGGGAATTAAATAGATTTCTCCACTTTACCAAGAACATAATGTTCTAGAATTGTGTTTTTGAATCACGTTGATGGTATTTGGTGGTGTACTGTATGTATAGGGTTTTCTAAGCAGCTTTCACGTGTATGACCTAAAGAATGTGGCAAGCTACAGAAGAGCATTTACAACAGGAGAGCATTTACAACATTCTGTTAATTATACACTTTCATGTTGGGTACATAACTTGGGAAAACACAATGGGACGTAACAGGTTTTGTTTTTACGTCCTATGGACCTGGTATTACTACTCCATATACTATAGTTCTAGAAGGATGCAGAGGGCCGTTACCAATATCAGATCAATGGTGCAAATTGTTTTTATCTTAGTTGACTTCAGTTAAAAAGGAAAAATAATGTCTACATGAAGTTTCAAAGAGAGATGATCTGCATCCAGAAAAAAAGGCTCTTCCTAGTTCTGTGCTTTAGTCCATAAAATCTGGGAGTGAGTACAATTCTGCAGCCAAGGAATCTCATGAGAAGGACTGCTTGGCAGGATCTTTCTCCGCTATTAGAGGATAGATAATGCCCAAAAAAACTGCTTCCTGAGCCAAGAGCTTAAGAGGAAGAAGGAAAAAAATGCAGCACATTTGTATAACAAACACATTTGTTATACAAATGTGTTTTGCAATAAATACATTTGGCGTAAATTCTTTGTAAGGAATGCATTAGCCATTTTTATTAAGGGACTAACTTCCTAGCCTTTTTTTTTTATGAGAATTAGTGTTCTAGGCTACAGGGGCAGGATAGTCTAGTGCTTAGGTTGTGGGTTCGATCCACAACAAGCCCGTAATTCATGAGCAAAATGCTCCTTAATATACTTGTAATTGTACTAAGTGTAAGTGTAAGTAAACTGCTTCTGCTAAATTACCGAATTGTAATTTTTCTGCTTCTGTCTCTATAGTGGTTTAGTTATGTTAGTGACGTAGAAATGACCAGCTACCCAGTGCTGTTAAGTGCCTTGGCTGACCAAATTTCGACACGATTAACGCATGCTTTAGAAATTCAGTGATGTTTAAAGGGGCTTCCACCCAACCATCATAGCCTGTAAGAGTGTTTAAATGCAGATGTATGTACGTTAGAGAGCACAGCAAAACAGTGACTCAGTTCGCTGAGTCGGAGGTTCGATATCATCTCTGATTTCTTCCAGTAACTGTATTATTGCATGACTGCTTAATCTGTAACGCTTGATGACTTTTCGTTCACTCAATTGAAAAAGAGTAATTCTCGTGGGGAAAATCATCTCAGCACGTCTCCTTGGCCTGTGTCCATAGGTGTAGGTTTGGGTAGGGACCAACCAGTTCTCTTTTTTAATTAAACATGTTGTTGACGTTTGTGTTATTCTAAACTTTGAAATTTTTATTGCAAATGTATATCTGTTCCAAATATCGGTTATCGGTCTCTTTGATTAGTAATAATCGGTATCGGCATTGGCCCTGATAAAAACATGTCGGTCGACCCCCTAATCGGCAGTAGCAGAGAAAGATTTCCCTACCAAATTTCAATCTAAAGCTACGCCCTTGCCTGTGTCTTCGTCTTGCTCACGTGACTGCTGCCATTGTTTCCCCAATGCAGCACGTTTCCTGGATTACACCTGCTTTTAAGGGGCGGGTGAATGTTAGACATGCGACCCTCCCATGAATGCAGTAGTAGTAAAAGCGCAACTAGCCATTCTGCGCTGCTGAATGCTATTTTAGCCATGTGCGGGACGTACCATGCCATGTTTTTTAGGTGCACGTTGTGACGAAATGACGCCTAAAATGGGCTCTAACACGTTCGTACATCTGCCCCTCAGAGTGCTGTAGAAGGGTCCTTCTAAACCAGCTTTCTGCTGTGCAGGTGTTTGAGGCTGGCAGTGGATAAGCTGTCAGAATTGGTTGTAGAGGAGGCCAAACAGACCTAGCTACTTCCAAAACACTTGGACTAATGTAACAATTTCCCTTTTGTGATTTATGCAGTTTTATTATCAGGTATACACTGTATTGTTCATATTTTGTTGTATTTTGTTGTATACTAATACTTGATTTTTAGTTCAATGACTAATACAATAATTAAAAAAACTATTTGTTTTGGAGGTTAATGTACATGGATGCGTCAAACATAGTCTATAGTGTATTAATTAAGGCAGTGATAATAACATCCGAGTTCGGAATGCACTTAGCAAAGTCATGCATGCTAGTTGCATGTATGCATCAAAGTATTCCTTCCTTGACCGTCTCGAATACAAAACCCTGGAACATGTTAAGACAAACAGAAAAACCGTAGCATGACAACAATTTTTTTCCTCCTCAAAGGGGTTCCTAGACATTATATTTCCTTTTTTTCACCCACTAATTGGATTTGCCTGTGAGCAGGTTGGTAAGATAATGCATACTATAGGTGTTGTTTGGTCTGGTTGAGCTAGGAAACCAGTGCTCATAATGTATACGGGCTGTAGGAGGCAGAAGAATATCGAGTTCTCTCAACCTCTTGGACCAATTTTCACCTTACATTTTTTTTTTTTTTAATGAAAATCCCATATTTCTTTTCACATCCGTTCATATGCTCTTAGTTACGATGAGGAGCCTCTCGCATAGATTGTTACTGACACTTTTTACATGTCCTAAAGCCAAGTGCACTCTGAAGTTTTTTTTCCCCCTTAGAAATCTCTGTTTCAGCAAGGAAATTATTAATGTGTTTTAGAAAATACAGGGATATGTGTTTCTTGCTAGGCCTATCTAAACTATAGGCTAATAGAAACACCTTTTTAACTCCATTGTCTGCTTCATGTGCTTTGCATTATACATTTACATTTTATCTACCCTTCCTTTGTCTTTTGTCTTTCATATTCCTCTAAGGCCTTCCTGTGTAATTGCAGACAGCTGAGACCTTGTTTCAGAGGTGCCTTTCAACATCAGCATGGTGATGGGGATTTCAAAGTAGAAGCTTTGTCCACACTTTAGAGCTAACCAAATGCAGCAGCAGTTAGTAAATACTATTACCAGTCTACAAAAGAAAACTGTTTATATGGCAGTACTGTTGTAGACAAAACATACACTACACATTTTACACCATGTTGCTACTGTAGAAATGAAGTAGGTACAATATAAAATGTTCCTTCTAACAAAAGTGTCAACTTTCTTCTCCAGGTCATGGATGAGACCAAAACACAAATAGCGTGGCCTTCCAAACTGAAGATTGGAGCGAAATCCAAAAAAGGTAACTTTCATGTCGCTCCTAACTCCAGATGATGCTTATAACGGACATTTACACTGCTTTAAATGCATTTCATGTCATGTATACAAAATGCATTATTGTGAACTCACTACATTTGTTTACACAAGTTTCCTTAGCGTTTTTTCTCTGCAGGACGTACAGAAATAAATGTCATCAAACAATGCACATCATTTGGTTTGTTGTCCCCCCACCAAAAGTCGGAGTTTCTTACCTAGCTTACCGTTTGTTTTGAAACACTGATGTCAACCACAAGGGTGTTTTTTTTTTTAGATATACAAACTGAGGAGTGTAAATTTAAAGTAACAATCTAAAGCATTTTTTGTGTAAATAAATGGCAGTTCTGCTGCTCTTTGACACTGAGGTGATGTAATAAGAGTTACTACTCCCCATTTATGAAACCCTTTCCATTTGTAGTTATGATTGTTTTAATTTTTTTATATATGACCTAGTGTCAACATTCTTGGAATATGTTCATCTTATCTGACCACTTGGGTATCGCCACAATCGCCTAAACTGGGGCTGACTTGAAGGTCATAGCTTTAATATGCGTATCTGCAATAACAACTCAACGCTCTGTGTTTTGCCCTTTCTGAGTAAGCTTAATGATTAGAGTCTGTGTTGTTATAACTAAAGGAATGTTTTCAGGAAAGTCATTAGGTAAGAGAAAGTATTTCAAGGTTGCACTTCAAGGTCACATTTCCCATTAATCTTTAAGAATTTAACTGAAAGCGATGAAAGCCGGCAAGCTTTGATTAGTCATTTTGTGAACTGTGAGAATATGTGAGTCTCTCCATGTGGGACGGGGGTGTTTGAGGTTTGTTGTGCATTTTTAAAGGTCAAGTTCTTCAGGTGTCTATTGCCAATAAAAGACTATCGCAACTATTTAAAGCTCTTCCAGGAGTGCTAGGTGTAGCCATGCCCCCTCTACTGTCTGCCGTGGAATTCCCTGTGTGCATTTTCAAGCCAGATGTGGAATCCAGGGACATTATGCAACTTCCTCCTACGAAAAAAGAAATCTGACAATGCTTATCAGAAACTTTCAACAATTCTCCCTCCCTCCTCATAAATGATTCGTCCA
Organism: Percopsis transmontana; assembly: GCA_025447815.1. Classification (NCBI taxonomy): domain Eukaryota; kingdom Metazoa; phylum Chordata; class Actinopteri; order Percopsiformes; family Percopsidae; genus Percopsis; species Percopsis transmontana. The sequence goes on along the minus strand of JAOEHI010052943.1, from coordinate 9,462 downwards.
TGTGTCCCACCTACCTCGTCCAGACAGACTTTGCAGGTTTTGTGTCATTCACAAAACCTGCAGTTTCCATCGGGGAGTGATGTTCTGCTTGTGCTGACCTGATTTATTGGCCGTCTGGCTCTTTCGGTCTTGTGTAAACCGAAAGCGAGAATACAGAGAATGTTCACTAATGGGTTGCAGTTATCTCGTGTGTGTGTTGCATTATTATGCTCGTCAGAGATTAAACACGTTAACATGCGGTCTTTAGCAACCTCACAGTGTGTGTGTGTGTGTGTGTTTGTGTGTGTGTGTTTGGGGGGGCAGAAGGCTTGGAAAGGCAACACCTGGTGGTAGAATTTAGGAAAAGACATCAGGATTATTGGTGAAGACAGGGCTGAAACAGATCCACATTCCATCGTTGCCTCATCGCTAATACGCTCAATATCACTAAACAGGAGCCACAGCTGTTTTACACTAACACCATTCTCTGCAATGACATAGTTGTTTTGTTGGCAGGACGGGGCTGGTGGATTATTGTAATTACATTTTTATGTAATCTTCAAGGTTGTTATATTTGCGCTGTTTTCATCTACAGTATGTTCCTGCGGTGTCTTGTATCAGTTGCACGCAATGGGGGTAGCAGCAGATGTGTACTTTTGTAACCCCTGGCCATAACTTCACACTTGCTCATGATGCCATCTATTCTGTCTACCTGCAGACGTGTGATAAGGCTAATTGTTAGTCTGCATAGCATATCAGCACCCCTGTCCTGTCAGTGATTTATTTTAGAGGAGCCATATCTCTGATATACAGGGTGTGTGTGTGTTACACAGTCAGTATAAACCATGCAAAGGTGTGTGTATATGTGTTTGTGTGTGTATATGTTATTACCTAGTTAAGTAACAAAGACCTAGGAGTAGCTAGCTATCTTCGGAATGTGTGTGTCGTCACCCTTGGATTTTCTCTGTCACGGCGCTGTGTCACGCTTTATGCTGAATGTCTAACCTGCTCCGGTGCAGGTTATGGTCAGGATCACGGATCAGTAGCAGCACTTGAAGCAATCGGCGGTCACAATAGTGCCATTTATTCCCTGACATGTGCATGGCCAGCGTCTTTCCAGATCGCCCCTTGCTTTCCCGGATTATTAAGAGATGTATGAGAGAGAGATTTTTCACAGTGGGAATCATATCTTTCTAGCTTTTACTTTAACCGTAAAATGCCAATTCTGTTGTTTATTGCAACACTTTTTGTTTCCTTGAGGCACATTATGCCACTTGCCATGACTGGTTTTGCAAACAGTTTTGCTCTTTAGGACAGGCAGTATTTGTATGAAGTTGCTTTTCGCCATCATACAAATTTTATATTCTTCATAATTCCACAATATTCTTTCTTTCCTCTCTGATGAGAAACTCCCCCGACCTCTCCAGTGCTTGACATGATTGGCTAGTCGCCGCAAACTTCACAGGGATTAATCATCGCCAGGTCTTCTGAAACAGGGTCAACCGAGAAAGTTGGTAACCAGCATTGTGCCATTAGATAATCTTGGTTGCATTTGTTGTTTTGTAAAGTTGAGACTTGCTTGGGAACCCTGACAATGTTGAAATAGGGCCCTGTTTAATTAGATTTAGTTTAATGTTAATTAACTTATTTCCAAGGCATCCAATATAAAACTTGCATTTCGTGTCAGTTGTCTATTTCAACAACATGTCTTTAATGGGAATCGACCAGCCGAAAGAATAATTCCTTACATTTGGATGCTATTTTTGGATGTAAGGCACAACAGGAAAAAATGTCTTGCCTAAGGATATGAGGGTCAAAAGGTTCACCTTTCTACCAAGTGAAACAACAAAGATGTGCGACTGAAAGCACTCGCGCTTTGCAGCTGTTAAGTCCACCTTAATGTTTGTTTTTCCACTTGTTACATTTGCCAAATTAAGACTTAAGGTGCCTATTTTTTTTTATTCCACAATCAATCATGAAATGCAAACACATGGCACATTCTACTTCAGAAATGCGGGGGTGTTCCACATCACATCTCTGCAACACTAGTTTGGGACGGCTAATGTTTGCCAGATGTGCTCCACACAGGTTAGAGAAGGGGCAGTGAAAGGACAAAACGCCCCCTTATGTTCAGAATGGACAGTACAGCAGGAAGTGGAGGATTTTAACTGGTTCACAGCAACAGCTGTATATTTGGAAAATGACCTGGAACAAATGCTAAGATTATCTAAATGGGTCCCCCACCCCTCGCTGCTCTCCCCGTTCTTTTTCTTTAGGTTTTTATCCGTCAGACTCCGCCCTTTTCTCTGTTAAGGAGCTTTTAGAGGCTTGTGTGTTTACATTCTTGCTGTTGTGCTGTTGGTTCTGTATTGTACCGCCAGCATCTTATCACCTAACACAATCCACATCACTTGGCTCCAACACTCCCCTCCTGCCCGTAAAACACAGCTCTGAAGCTCCTTAACATACTTCTTAGCAACGACATTCCAAAGCCTAGCCAACCTAATGGAGTCTCGTATCCAAAGGGGGCTTGCTTGGATCATCTTTGGTGTCCATCTTTGATGTGGGTAATTGTACACGGTGTTGGAAATATTTGTGTAGATTGGGGGGGGGGGGACCAAAAGATAGACAAATTTATTTTTCTAATGTACTGTTCTCGCTTTTCCATTTCTAAGCCTTGCTGGGGGAAAAAAGAAGAAGAAACAATGGGCTCCTCTGAGGTCCCAGAACCATAACAGTAAATCTGCTTCTCAGGCCAGTCCAAAAGACTATACTGTAAATCTCAGATGCTCGGTGTGTGTGTGTGTTACTGGGAGGGCACTTATCTCACTTCCTGCTGCTAGGTACCATTGCAGTTGAGAAGCTTTTAGAGATGTGCGTGTGTGTGTGTGCGTGTGTGTGTGTGTGTGTGTGTGGCACACGCACTTGGACGTGGATGTTCAGGAACGTGTGTGTGCAAATTTGTGACTTAAGGCCGGGTTACACTGCCCGATTTTACTCCCGATTTTATCCCCAATTCACAATCTGACCGAATTGATTTTTTTTCAGCCGATTTTGAACATTTCTGGTAGCCTAGTGTACAATGGTTTACATCTGATTTCAAGTCATACTGTGAACGGTCAATGGATATCGACCAATGCGGCCATAATTGTCATAATCATCAACAAAACACATTGTAAGATGAGACAATATAACGTAGCCTACAGTAGTGTGACAAGAAATTGCTTGACACAGTCAGCATTATGAGGATCATTCTTCAGACAAAGTTACGTTTTTTTTTTTTTTTATGTCTATTTATCAGTGCCTAACCCTAACCCTAAACCCTAACCCTAACCCTAACCTCCAAAATGTAACTAGATGATAAAGTAGCCTAAGTTTAACATCTGTCTATTCTGCTTGATATGGTGAGTAGCCAAACGGTAGCCTCCTAAAATTAGTCTATTGATATATAACTGGTAGACTGTCTAACGTCTGTCTGTCTAACGCTATGCTATAATGATAACGTTACAGTATCGGTCAACTGATGCAACGTTAAGTTTTACGTTGATAAGGACGGCCGTCGGCTGTGACGACTCCATGTTCATTGTTGTCATATCCCCAGCATGATTTGACAGACAATATGATCATTATTTTCTACTGAATCTGAGCTGGGAAAAAATCTGATGTGTTCACCCTGCATGAAGAGTCACACGCACGTGTGAATATATAATCTAAACCCAAAGATGTCTCCCTATTTCACCTTTGTTTTGTCTCTCCGCAGATCCCCATATAAAGGTCTGTGGAAAAAGGGAGAATGTGAGGGAAGCCAAGGACAGAATCATGTCCGTCCTCGACACAAAGGTACTTTAAATCCACATGAAGATGGGAGTTTAGCTAGTGTGTGCTTTTAGTGGGCTAGTTTATATTTAAATCTTGCTCTCCTCTGTCCAGTTGACTGCATACACACAACAGAATGATACGTAGGTACGTAGGTAAGTAGGTACGCTAGGTAGTCTGTAGTGGTTTTCATAATGTGCTTTCAATTTCCCATGGCAACAGAGATGCATGACTTGTGAGTATGTGTGTTATAGCACCCCCTGTGGGCAAGTACCATTCCATGCAGTCACAAAAAGCTAGGCCAGTCCATCAACACACTACACTGCATGACGGCCTTTTGCTGTTTCTTTTATGGGTTTGTCATGAAAGGAGTATTTATTTCTGTTTTCAAATGGCATCCAATGTTGTGTGTCAATCAGCTTTTTTCACCCCATGTAATTCACTGGGATTATTAGTTGAATTTTTGGTTATGACCATCATGGCTCTTAAAGTGTTTACGATCTTTGTTTCATAAGCCTTTGTTAAAGCACTATCTGTGATCTGTGAGACATAGCGAAAAGTAGAACATTCTGCTCCATGCGTTTGTTTACTTGTAAAATAGTGAACCAGCTGTTCATTGATTGTTGATCAGCGTTGACTAGTGCACGCCATGAACTAAAGCAGTACTGGCTATGTGCTACTTAAACTTACTCTGGCATTGTCTCTTCACTCAAAATATCTCCATAGGTGATGCAGAGAACCTGGAAATGTACCACAGCACGAACCCGGAAATTATTTTAGTTTGGTGCCTGTTTTCCATAGAATCATCTTATTATTCCTAGTGAAATTCCCACCTTCTTTCAGGACGTGCTGTTACTCCCACGATTATGCTAATAGTATTTTACCATTCCTCATTGTACTGCCCCCAACCCCCCACCCCCACACACCTCTGACTGTCTCAATGCCTCTCTCCCACTGTACAGAGCAACAGGGTTACTCTGAAGATGGATGTGTCCCACACAGAACACTCCCATGTTATCGGTAAAGGGGGGAATAATATCAAAAAGGTGATGGAAGAGACCGGCTGTCATATTCACTTCCCTGACTCCAACAGGAACAACCAGGCTGAAAAGAGCAACCAGGTTTGTAGGTGTAATTGTAATTATGGGTTTTCTCAATAACTCTCTCACTGAGGTCTTTTCTAACACTTCAACTAAATGTCAAACCAAACCATTTCCCCTCTGATCTTTATTGCACCCCGTTAAATCTATTTAGTAGCTGTCGCACGAGGTTGAGCAAGGCATGTATAGGTCTGGTGCAGTTGGCTTCTTTGCTTGGCCAAGTTACGGGAAGTTGGTGTGTTTTTGCTGGATCCACAACAAGAGGAGGGGAAATCTGACTTGTACTCTATACTATTAATCTCTGTTTCCAAAGCTTTGGACAGCACACTGTTGGATACGTAGAAGTGCCAGGTGCTCAATCATGTTAGTAAGAAAGTGCGCTTCTAAATACAAATTTGAGGCTATCTTGAATAGTAGTGCTTGAAAATTCTACATGCAACTGACCAATAAATAATGATAAAGGTACATTTTATTGAGCCACATCAGGAATTTTCGTTTTAATGCTGGCCTTTGGCTGGGATGCAGCTAAAGAACTGCATCATGGGAACTGGTAGGGATTCAGTGTTTGGATGCTGTAGTGAGGCAGATGTCTGTCTACACCGAGCTTGAATGCTAGTGCTCCGTTTTGATGGCATACTGTATGTGTGTGTGTGTGTGTGTGTGTGTGTGTGTGTGTGTGTGTGTGTGTGTGTGTGTGTTCGCACGCGTGCATGTGCGCATGTGCTCATGTGAAAGTAATGGGGTTCCTGAGCCGAACCAGATGGACCTGTGTTGATTTCTTATATTTTTTTAATATTTTTTTTTCAATACCAGCTGGTCCCAAAGACTGGGGCTTAATTTGTATTGCAGTTCTGATTAAAATTGGCCTTAGCTTTAGCACTGTGAGCCAATTCATAGATCGCTACATTATGGTTAGAAGTTGCTGGTTAGGGGTGAAAGAATGAATATTTGTTGATATATTGGCAAGAAATATAATGAGAGCATTTATCATCGTGTGTCACTCCTATGGCTCCTATTATTTTAAAAGATCCACTCATCTTGAATGGTCTGAGTGTTTCTTTAATTTTACTTAATGTTTCATCATGCTGTTAGCAGTAATTTCTGGACATAGTTGTTCTGTGGTTCTCAATGGAAACAAGAAACACAAGCTATGAAAATGACTATTATAATAATATAACATCCATTTTTTTCATATTAGGATTTAAATTCAAAGGAGCCTTTTAAGCTCTTTTATATGTATATAAAAGAGCTGTGTTTATTCATGTTTTTATTCTTAGGGTTATAGCTCTCCCAACGCACTACTGTAATCGTTAGAGCTCTTATGTGTTTGTGACACTGTCATTGTAAGCCAGCTGAACCATGTTGTTTCTCAATGTGAACAGGTGTCCATCGCAGGGCAGCCAGGAGGGGTGGAGGCAGCTCGAGCCAAAATAAGAGTAAGTTGGAGTGCCTTAAAACCTTTTGTTGTGCTCAATAGCCATTGAAGTCCCCGCTAATATGCAAACTGTTGTATCTTTTGACTCTTTGAAATCCCACATTCAAAATCCCGACTGTCTGTGGTATTGGAGGACTTGACCCACAATAATAAAACCGCAATTGACAAACCAACCCAAATCCAGCCCATGTAGCCTGGAAGAGATGGAACTATGCCCCTATCTTGCCGCAGCTCTCACCAAAGCCTTTTATCCTCCCTCTCAGGCATTTTTTGGGGCATTTTTTGGGGCTGGGGCATAAGGCCTCCCCGGCCTTATGCCCCAGCCACTTTCCTACAACAATAGTAGAAACGTTCAGCCCCTTCCCCATCCCCACGCCGTTTATTCTTCCACTCCCATCCAGCTCCATTTTCCAGCCTGACTGGAAGCCCCCCTCCCCTGCTTCAGCCTCTGCCTTATGGGCGGGGCAATGCTTCACTGTAATGGCCCTGAACTTTCTCTCCAGTTCAAAGCAACAAGAATTCTGAACTCTTGGTTCCATTATGAAATGAGACCAATAACACAGTTGTGTGTGTGTGTGTGTGTGTGTGTGTGTGTGTGTGTGAGAGAGAGAGAGAAAAAAGACTGAATACGTGACTGAATTGCGAGACTAGGGTGAGGAGGGTCGTGGGTGTTTGTGCACTAAACATCTGAACTTGCTGACATACGGACACAGGCACACGTGTTTAATTAGTATTTTCACAAGCGTCAAGCCACAGCTCACTTTATCCATTTCCTTGCTGAGGGGAAGCAAAGGTAACCAGACCTGACCAAGCTGCTGTTGTAGGAAGGGACTCAGAATATAAGCTGTTCAGAACCACACACATTTCAGCTTTCCAAGGAACACACAGTCAGCGACTGTAGGTGGGGTGGATCAAAGACGGTTTTCCCTCTCCGTGGACCGGGCTTCTTTCTCTCGGTCCAGACACTGGATATTATGGGTTGAGATCAGTATCAAACTCTTGAGTGGATGCTGTTCTACGCCAGTCTGTGTAACACCCCTTAAAAGGCAAACTTTCAACGCTGTCCTTCTGCACTTTGAATTAGCTATGTGACCAGCAAGCAGTTCTCTCAGAGTGGACCAGAGGGCTGGCAAACTGTTCGTTTTCCCTCATTGTTCATTGTAAGCAAAAAAAGCAATAATCTATAATTCGATTCCCCTGTGTCTGTACCCCTCCTTTATCTGACCATAGTTATCTCTGGTAAGAAGATAATTTTCACTTTGTTGTGTATGTCTGTCAGTGAATAAAACGCCACATATTTTTGTCGCGTTTGTTGACTAGGTAGCTCCTAGGCGGTAAAAGAACAGCCTACTCTGAACGCAAACATGTGTTTTCTGGTTCACCGCTAGCCCACCCCACTCAACATCCCACTTGCTTGTGGTAGATCTACAACAGCCACAACCCTTTTTTTTTAATATACCTATTCCTCGCCCTTCAATATTACTGCAAATCTCATAACCTTTCTTTGTTGCTGTGACACATTGTGGCCAAACCCCTGATGTCTGAGGCAGACTTATGAGGCCCAGGCACTCAACACCCTTCAGTCACGGCTGTATAGATGCCTGAACACACCGCGCTGCCCAGCGCTAGCCAGACATTCAGCACCCTTTGTCACGTTTCTGGCCACTTCATTATACGAACGTCTAATCAAGATGTCTCCTTGACACATACCGAGTGCAGATATGCGCAGAGAGATTGGCAGGCAAATATACAGTATACTCCCATTTCCGGAATAGTATAATTGAAGGTTAGATGTGCATTTTTAGAAACTGCTGCAACTTAAAGTTAGCCAATCACTCATGTGTTTTAGCAGCATTTTCTGGTTATTCCATCCCCATAAACGACAGCACAGGCCTATATTTGTAAATAGATTTATGGCAAAGGTAACATAATATATCAGTTTTCTTATTAAATTTTTTTTGTCTGTAAACATAGTCGACAGAAAACGAATTCTGTGAAATCTTCAGTTGTTGAAAGCGGTCATTCCCACTTTCTGCCTGAAAGGATACTGTCAATATTAAGCCACTATTGGGTGCAGGACAATGAAGGCTTGTTGTTTTGGTCTTCTTGCTGTCCTGTGTTTGGGTTAACACTGTACAACATTATAAAGTATGTGGTTGGTCCTGGGTGGCCAGTATGCCACATCCGTCTCTGTATAGCTGCTTGAGCCCGAGGTGGTTGGTTTATTGGTTGGTTTGCTTGTTGCGCTGCAGCTGTGGAAAACCCCGCATTAGCATTCAGTCTAGTAGACCTTTATCCCTCTTCGAGGGTTCTCACGGCTCGGAGAGGTGTATGAATCTATTGCTACTCTGTGGCTGTCTGATGTGACGGGATATACAGGGATTCACAGCAGCCTTCAGATGTATCGAGCACTGCGGCCTGTAGTCTTTTCATCCCTCCCCATCCTTATGACAGGAGAACTGAAGCTTTTTGTTCATCTTTGAATACATGTGTAGCACATATCTGCCAGGTAGACCTTTTATTATCTTTCTTTTTTTTTAAAAATTGTTTTAAAGAAAAAATAAGCCGATGTCAGCTTCTCTATGAATCCAGTCTATTCTTCATTCAGCACCGAAGTCCCACTGTTCTGTTTGGACTCTCTTGCGCTTCCCTCAGCACTGACCTAAATTTCTGGAGCCCTTTTTGAGCGCGGGTGCTGAAACGTGATCCAAATGTAAGGCTAGGCGCATATGGAACTGATCACGGATGCATTTCTTTGGTCAGAGCAATTCATACTGCTTGCCCTTCACTGGCAGCCAAAACCATAGTGGCACTCTGCCCAAGAGTCAGTGTTTGGATAACACACTGTTTTTGTGTGTGCGTGTGCATTCCATCCCATTTGCGTGTGCATGGGTGTGTACACTAGTGACTTTCGTGAGTATGTGTATGTATGAAACCCAGAAACCCTTCTTGTCTACATTTATTCTGTTTCAATGACTGCTGGGATTTAAACAACGCAGTTCGTTTTGAAGGACTGTATCTTTTGTCATTCTTCCTCCACACTCGTGTAACTTTGCGGTTTGACATATTCACATGAAAAAAAAAATTATATATATATATATATATATATATATATATATCTATATATATAAA
>JAOEHI010052940.1:0-15899 GCA_025447815.1 Percopsis transmontana | reverse complement strand
GTACACCACTGACAACATAGTTATGGATCTTATATTGCATTTCTGTCACTAGATCCTCTGAAATATTACACACTGGAACTTTAAAGCTGTGACTGAGAAAAGAACACTACATCACTCGTGTGATTATTTCTCCCCGTTTTCAGGTATGTTTGGACGCTAAACAATGGTTACATGTTTGTAATAACATGTATAGTAATATGCGGTTTGAGTGAGTAAGTTAAGCCTTGTTCAGAGAATGTGTGTGCGTGAGCGAGATAGTTACTCGCGTGTCGAGTGCAATCGCCATTTTATGTAGACTTAATTTATATGTAAGCAAGTTATAATGTATTTTTGCATTGTTAAATGTACGTTAGTAACAATTTTGATACGGTATTGTGACTGTTTAACAAGACAAGGTTATACATTTGGTGAGTTTGTTTAAAATGCTTTGAAAACTGATGCAAAAATGCATTTTCATTAGATTAAAGCTGTGACTGAGAAAAGAACACTACATCACTCGTGTGATTATTTCTCCCCGTTTTCAGGGGAATAACATAGTCAACATATTAACGTGTGGACAACTTACAAACGTGTTGTTAACACGTGAGAAATTAGTGTCAGAAGTCGCGTTCCATAGTACCCGCTCCGCAACAGTTAAAGGTCCAGTGTGTAATTTCTAGTGACATCTAGTAGTGAGGGTTGCGAATTGCAAACAAGCAGTCACTCACGGCCTACCCCTCCGTTTGCAAACACGAAGAAGCAGCTACGGTGGCCGACGTAGGATAAAAGATGTTGTCGTCTGAGACAGCAGAGAGTAACAATTCAAGCAATGAGGTTTCTTTATATAGAGATATTAACAAATTATAAGTTACATGAAACAATCCAACTACATATTTTACACCACTGACAAGGGAAAAGTCACTTCTCTCTGTGTCTATGGCTAGCTTCTAGCTAATGCTAACATTATCAAACAACAGTTTTAATTTGCATTGCTAAAGTTGGAATACCTTACTTGTCCAGCAGAAAAAGGGCAACTTCGGCATCGCTTTGAAAACATTTATCCCTCATTAGAGCCTTCCATCTGGGAAAAGCCACACCGATGTTTACCCATGACTTCTGCTAGCGTCGCTCCCGTATTTGTCTGGCTTCATCATGCTTTCGCTTTTTCGAAGCAGATTCACCCTCCGTCGGCTCTTGTGCTAAATAATAGCTGTGGTCCTCCATTTGTCCAAAATTCCACTTCTAATAAAGGAGAGGACTATTAGTTAGAAACATACAACTTCTTTTTCTGCTGCTTCTTTTCTGCTGCTTCTCTTTCAAGGTAGTGACGAAACGTGCTCTGTAGTGCCGTTTGTCCGCTTTGGGCTACTGTAGAAACATGACGACGCAGCAGGGCGACGTCCATAGAGGGGGTGCCCGCGGTTATGTAGATAGAAATGGCTGATTCAAAGGTAATGCAAATATAATGGTTAATTATACAGTAAAAGTCTTTATACACCACTGAAAACATAGTTATGGATCCTATATTGCATTTCTGTCACTAGATCCTCAGAAATATTACACACTGGACCTTTTAAGGCGTGTTTCAACTGGATGCGAAGCCAATTTTTCGCGCGAGTAGATTACATGCAAAGTCAATGCAAAGACGCGAATTTGAGCCGGGCGGCGCGAATGGTGCGAACCAGCGAAATTCGCTTTATTTCACTCATTCGCGCAAGGTGAAATTTTTCAACTCGAGCGAAAAATTCACTTGATGCTGTGTCGCGAACACCTATCAGCGATTGTCCGGACGTCACTGATGTACTGACATTCGGACAAACAAAAGAAATTTGTGTGGGCACCCAGAGATCCACGTCATTTGTATATAAAGACAGTTACATCATTTAGCAGACGCCTTTATCCAAAGTGACTTACAATTACATTGTTCTAATACATGGAGCAGATAGGGGTTAGGAATCTTGCTCAAGGATGCTTACAGGTAAGCTGACTCTGGGGCTTGAACCCATGACCTTACGGCTGGGAGTCCAACGCCTAGACCACTAGGCTATCCTGCCCCCGAAGACCATACGAAAAAGGAGACGCTTGGAGGGACGCAGTTCCTGGAGAAAACGGTGAAATTCACAGAGCTGTGTGCGCCTCCTATGGACCCAAACATGACAGTGTTTGGTATTCCGACATTGGGACTTTCACAACAGCTACAAGGCAGCAACAGTAGGTGTGTGTCATGTTTTTTTTTTTTGACAATTTATTTTATTGGAAGCCCCTCCTCTTTCCGGAAGGGCGAAAGAAATAATCGAGCGTTCAAACTGACGCGAGTAAGTTTACTCGCGTCAGACACGCCTTACTGTCACGGTGCGATGGTAGCGAGTGCAAGTGCAGATAATAACTAATGGGAAACGGAGTGACAATGAACGCTCACAGCGTATTTTAATACTCCAGCTCACAGCAATACAGAATATTTTAAGTAAGTAAATCCAAACAGCGTGGCAGCGTGTACAGAGGAAAATAATCACAGACAACTCCTCATCACCCACTCTCCGGCTTTATAGGCTGGGAGAGCGTGGTGATGAGAAGATGCGGGAGAGGTGTGCGTAATTGTGGTGCGCTGGAAGAATAAACAGCCGCCGGCCGGTGGTTCAGTACACCGGCGAGCTAGAGCGCGGGGGCACTCCCGTTGTTACAGCTACATGAAGTTGAACGTGCGCATATTTTGATATGAGCGTAATATTTGCGTAATACCATCCTTATATAATATTATGCAGTCAAAAAAATTTGCTTTCACACATTCAATCACATTATTTAATAGTACTATACACATTATAAAATCAGACTCACCAAATGACGATCGCTATTTAAAAACAATATTTATCCTGATTCCTGCAGTCCTTTTTAGCTAGTTTTACTTCAGTAACTGGCCCTGCGATCACGCCACATGAAAAATTACGTGGGCGAAGAATATGACAATCAACAACGTCATCCTTATTTGCTTCAATAACAGAGGGGGTTCACTACACAAATTCTGTAGGCCCTGCCCCGGGAATATTTTTCACCCGAAGACAGTACCGGTGGAAAATCTGATTGAATAAAAGCTCTAAATTATATGAGCTGTACTAGTAGAAACAGCGCAACTGAGTCAGAGAGTAGCAATGGATTGATGTTAATAGCCTTGGAGTTTCCTTGGTGTTGCTTAGCAGTTGCTAGGCCAAATCTGGGTGTTGCTATAGCAACTCCAAGCTACCACCTGGTGCCGCCCATGGTAGGCTACCACGTCTGACTTTAAGTAAGAATTTGGGCAACAAAATTGTAAATGAAAGACTCACCAATACAATTTTAATCAGGTATGATAGTTTCTGGACTGCATAAATATTCACAAAGAAAAATGCTTAACCATTTTACTATTTAAATTGGTTGGTTGAGTCACAATTGTGTATTCAGATAGAAAATGTTGACAAGAAAATAGACATATTTAGAAGTTTTGAATTAAATACATTTAACATAAGTGCTAGCAAATGATGGCTATCAATGTGCCACAAGATAGCTTGTCGTCCATCAGTTACTGTAGATAATAAGGAGGACATGATCAAGTCACTTGTCACCCTCCTCATATTGTGTACGCCCTTTAGTTGAAACCCCATCTGCTTAATGGTTGACACCTTTGGGTTCTGGGTGTGCTATAACACAATCGAGGAGTGTACTTTTAAAGTTCTAGTATTATAATACATCATGTGCAAAAATATTTTAAGACCTCAAATTTTGAGTTGGGTACTCCATATACAGTATCAATGTGTACAGTATATTGTAAAGCCTATAAGCATAATATTTGAGCAGAATTAGTGTTTGGCCAACAATCACCATGACATCCAATATTTGAGAAGGAACTATTTTCAGCAAAAATAAGCATGTTAGAAAGGTGAAAAGAAAACTTGCCAAAAAAATGCTTTAGTAGGATAGATCAGAATTATGAATCAACTAACCTTTAAAACAGTTTACAGGCTTCTTTCTATAAACAAAAAATAATTAATTTAAATCAGGAACGGCAACCGTATTTTGTTAAATGAATGTGACTTTCTTACATAATTTCTCTTTATTCCACCAAAGTTGACCTCAATTTGGTTTATAATTGGTCATTTTTTATGCATATAGGCCTTCTTAGCAGCAGTACTGGAATGTGTATATAAATGGATTAGAGTAGGGGTTCTCAACCAACTCAAGCCCCCCTAAAACATTTTCAGTAACATTTCATATGCCTCTGACATGCGTCTCTGGCAATGCGATGCACGTTCAGGCAATGGGGAGTATGACTCTTGGGGAGTGGGAAAACGGCATAACACTAGTAATCTGCGTGCAGTGAGCAAACCAGTGGAGAAACCAGAGGAAAAATGCTCCACTGCATGTGTGCAGACATTATATATGCTATTTATTTATTTATTTTCCCATTTGTGTTATGTGCAATTTGATGTGTTGTCATCCTGGTGGTAATGTGTATCTCGCAGATAGTAGACCTGCGTCAATGCTGGAAACTTATCTTAAAGCAAGTCGCACAATCAAAAAATTGTAACATTTCTTGCGCGATCTCGTGGTCGACCTGAAGTCACATCGCGATCGACTAGTCGTAAGGCTAGACCAGGGGTTGGGCAGTCCTGGTCTAGCCCTATGCCTAGCCCTAAACCTACTGGATTATTTTCCCGCGCCCCCCATGAAAACTCACTGTATCTCCCCCCCCCAACAAAAACCTAACTGGAATCTAATAATGTGACATAAAACACAGCAAATTATTTTGTATCAAACATTATCAATCCATCATTACTAAAGTTCTCTAAATTATATAATGTATACAAAATTTGTAAAAATGTATTTAATTTTGAATTGGTTTACCATTTTACACCCATAATTTTTTATTTATATTTTATATTTTTATATTCTTTTTTATATATTTGAAAATGATACCATGGTTAAACTATTCATATTTAAAATTTTACTGTAATTAGATTACAACATTGTCTATTCCACTGGAATTAGTGTATGCGGTTTCCTAACCAAACCCTATTATTTACAACTAATAGCATTATTTATTTTTTGAGTCTCAAAATTACATTTGTTCTTACAATCACAACGAATTTAGATTTTTTTTTTAAACTTAAGTTAAACAGACAGATTAATCTTCTTTAGCTATGTTGTATTATCTTATTTCCTGAACACATAACACAACACATAACATCAGTAATACAAGGCCATCAAAACGTTACAAACAAACAATGTTTTTAACACTTCTGGTACATGTGTAGGTATTTCTCACCTCTTGCACAAGTGTACCTCTGTTGGTACCTTCCACCAGTCCTCAACTTGATAGTGGGTTAGTGACATAGGTCTACACAGTGGGAGGGACTTAGGGACCATACCTTTTTTAAAGAAAAGTGATTTTGCATCCCAATAAAGGTCAGCAGAATCCCATGTCCTCTTTTGAAAAGACACTGTCTTTGTAAATATCTCCTTGAATTTAACCAAAGTTTCATCATCTTGTTTGGTTTATGTTTGTTTTTTTCCAGAAAAGAAAACGTGCGATCAGTGCCCTTGAGCCACTTCTATTATTCACACCTAGTCACTCTGGATACAACTATCTCTCACCATCAGATCATTAAAGTAAACGCCCTTCCTCTTCAGATCTCTAATAGTTGGTGTGACCTGACAAGGTAAGATGACCAAGACAGTGTCTCGTTGGGAATTCATCCACAACTTGACTGTAAGTCACCCTGGATTGTCAGCAAAACATGAAGGTACAATTACAATTACAATTAGGTCATTTAGCAGACGCTTTTATCCAACGCGACTTACAATTACATGCTGATTAAATGGAGCAGATAGGGGTTAGGCATCTTGCTCAAGGATGCTTACAGGTAGGCCAACTCTGGGGCTTGAACCCACGACAACGTCAAAATAAAGTAAAATAAATATTAGTCTATTGGGATTCCTGTTGTGCTTGTTTGTTTACTGTTCTCACCTTCGACAGACAAAGACATCAATGACATCCCATAAAACTCCAGATTAGAACTTCCGAATGAAATGACTTTTGCATATATAATGCAAATGTCATAAAGATAGCTCCACCTCTTGCCAGACAAATTGACTTCTGCTTCTCTCTTGTTCCTGTCCCCTTTCCTCAATAGGTGGCACTCTCCGCGGCCGTACCCCGACTTCCTAAGCCACCTCCCTTGGCTCCCGCCCCCACACCGGCGATCTGACACCCATTTGTCATGTGATTCAAGACCCTCTCCTTCAAACGGGACACCTGCCCTCGCAGGGTGGACGCAGTGGTCACCAAGTTGGCATTCTGCGTCTTCAGAGCCTTGACCCGCTCCTCCAGCCGCGAGATACGCTCTAGCTTCCGCTTGCGGCACTTGGACGCTGCAATCCTATTCCGCAGCTTCTTGCGCTCAGCCTTGATGCGCTCCTGTGCTTCTGGGTCAACAACGGACAGTGACAAGGAGGAGAGAGGAGGAGGTGTCAACGCAGATGGTACCTGCGGGACATCTGGGACTGTCTGGGGCAGGTCGGAAACCCGTGGGGGGGGCCTGTACGCTGCTAACTGTGCCGTCTGGTACACTGTCAATGTGCTGTTATTGTTTGGGTGGTGGTGGTGGTAGTTGCTAGTGAGGTTGGCGTAGATGGGCATCTCACCCTCGCAGGCTCCGACTCTACCTCCTGCTTCTTCTCCAGACATCAGGCTCCTAGGGTAGGGGGACTTGAGGGTGTTGAGGACCCCACCTCGTCCACCTCCTTCTCTTTCTCCTCCTCCCGCACCCTCACCTCCTCCAACCAGGAGCTGGTTCTGCTTGTGAAGGTCAGCCAGAGCTTTGATGAACCCATCTGCAAAGCCCTCCTGCTCGTGCGTGGCGTGGTCACGGTAGGGGAAGGAGTTAGGGTTGTGGCTGAGGTTTGGAGCAGGGTTGGCGGTAACTATTAGCCCCTGATTGGACGGGTGCTCCAAATCAGGTGGGGAAGAAGGGAGCTTCCGGTCCACCGAGGAAGAGGACGGGGAGGAGGCCAGGGTATGTCCTCCCTGGTGAGCTTGAAGTAGCTTCATCGTCGAGGCACTACCTCCAACAGCTCCTCCACCTCCCACAGGGAACACAGGGCCTCCGTTGCCCACGGCAACGACAGAGAAGCCCTTCTTGGTCATCGCCATGGTTGTGTTGCACAGGTAACGGTCGGCGTTGTCCATGACGTGCCCGAACTCGTGTGACCCGTCCTCATGGTAGAAAGGCATGTCCATCTTAGTACCGTCCAGTGCTATCAAGGAAAGACGTGGAAGCTAGCGCAAAAGACAACAAGAATCTTCATAATCTCATTAACCTCAGAGGTGGTTGAGAATGGGGTGGGGGAGGAGGGGTTGGGGCAGGTTGGGTACCTGAGGAGAATGCAGAGATAAAGTGAGAAGCTGTCTATGTCTTGAGATGAGAACCTTAACCTAACAGAGGACAGATGTGGTTTACATATGTAGACAGTTCAATGTCTATGTAGAGTGTGATATGTCTATCTATGTCTATTGTTCATAAGTAAAGTAATTATTTTTGTATTGTTGTTGTTATTATTTATATTATTGATATTGTCAGTTCTCACTGGTATTATTTATGTCTAGTCCTAAAATAATTACAATTACGGTTGCAGGACTACATTGGTCTATTATTTATTTACATTACATATGTTTAAAATTTCCGTTTAATTTAAAGTAGCCTCCATTTAACTTAATTGCTTCGTAAGTAGAGTTGAAAGTGTCGTCAGTTGGCCTAGCGCTGAAGACTTCCCTCCACACCTCACCTAATTTAAATTAAGTAGCAGTCAACATTATGAATGTTATCCATCCTACAACTTCAATAGGAATATTAAACAAGAGTCAAATTATCTGAAAACACATATTATATTTTAACGTGGTCTACGTGTCACTCTCGTCACTCTTCCTCACAAACCAAGTTTTAGCGGTGAGACTTTATCATAACGACAACAAAATAAATATTACATACTTTGCCATAAATGTACTTTTAGGAGCAACAATCGTTTCTTGTGTCGCTACCGCTTCATGTTTTAATTCCAACAAACCACCCCAACACAATCCAATGAAATTTCGCCACTTCGCCCTTCATTGGCTATTATATATATTATATTCCTACATTTTAAATTACTTAAGTGGAATTACACTTACGGTAAATAGACCTTCGCAGAATCCACACGTCCTGTAAATCCACACAGATGAAATGACGAGCAGACACTTAATCGGACTAACGCTTGCAAAAGAAAAAAAAATGAAAATCCCGTGAGTCAACCGTCTGTGATCATGTCTGCGTCTTCTTAGTCACACCTCTCTCCCCCTCTCTCATTTTCTCTGTTTCTCCGTCACGTCTCCTATCTGTCCAATAATATAGTTAACGAGTCATTGTGTCATTGTTAGGAGTAGCCTACTTTCACTTTCCGTCTCTCGCTCTCTCAGTATGTACTGTAGCCTACTGTGTTAGTACTGTAACGGTAATATGCGTTTGTATGTTAATAGGCCTACTATGTTACTATGTCTACTGTGCTAGTACTGTGCGACTATGATAACACTGTCAGAAGACTTCAGATTTACATAGAGAAGATTAAGTGAGTGGTGACTAAAAAAACCTTAATCTCAGTGATGCTAATCCGGATTACAAATACTGTGACATTGATAGCCTGTGGCTAATTGCTAATATTATGAAAAATGAGGTCACACATAAACACACACACACTGACGAGGAATTTGAGATTGTTTTAATTCTTCAAGACAAAAATAAGACAAAACACCTTGAGCAAATATAGACACACACAAACACATTACATTTGCTGTCATGCCATTTTGCTCATACACATACACATACATATATATTCCAGAATTAGGTCACACGTAAAAAATACACCACATTTAGCTTTCTTCACCTCATAGTCCATCAACCTTCTCTCTCTCTCTCTCTCTCTCTCTCTCTCTCTCTCTCTCTCTCTCTCTCTCTCTTAATCACTGTTATCCCCTGAAATATAAGTGATTAACCATCACTCTTATTTTAGGATAGATAGTCACTCTGTCTCTTTCTCTCTGTTTCTACCATGTCTTTCTACTCTTTTTCCTTTTTGGTGTGATAGATAGGCCCAGCCACAGCGTGTGCGTGTGTGTGTTCTTGCACAACACAGTCAATAAGAGAGAGAAAAGTGTGGGCAAGAGTGAGATGTAGAGCCTAAAATGATAGCGATAGAGATAAAGAAACAGAGGGGGGGATACTGCCTTACTAGAGGAGAAAACATTGTTTAAACCTGACAGCAACAGAGAGATGCTAAATAATTGAGAGAACAAAGAGTGAGAGGGGAAAGAAAGATAATGGCAAAACAAGACTTTACAATACGGATAAACACACACACACTTTTAGCCAACTTAAAACACACACTCAAAAAAACACAGCCCCAAATTTAAAACCCACTTGTATGAAGATCACAAACACACAGAAGATCACTAACACAGGACACACAGGGTCCATTTTAATATCTTAGAAAATCTATGTATTAAAAATTCTTCTAAATGTATATAATTCCTCCATCGTGCATTACACCTGTAGCTAACCTATACATTAGAAGTATAGGCATCCTACAATAAAACCCTGACCACACAGTTCTGAGGAGGATAAGGTCCATTTGACTTCCTGTACAACCACACATAGTTTTCAAAATTCACCATCATGGACATGAAATTCAATCTTTGTAAAATAAAAACATCGGAGCAGAATTTTCTGACTCTCATATGCGTTGTGTTGTGATTTGATAATTAATTTATCGTGTAAAGGTTCTGTTGCTTCATTGCTGCTGCCTTGTTTCCCATGGGCCCAATAAACGACTATCCACTTTCATTTCACATCCACCATATTTTTAATGTCATTCATATTAAAAACTCCTCTACTAGCTTGCTGTTGCTGACATTTAACAATGACTCAGTGTCCTCAATATGGGCTTGGGTCATCGCCCGTAATCTCATCGCAGAGCAATCTTCCTCTCATCTACTGAACTGTCTCAAATGACAGTCTGAAAAGTTTCTATATTCTATATAAGAGTGCCCTTGAGCAAGTCATTAAGACCCTTGTTGCCTTCTCATTGTGAATCACTCAACAAAAGAGTGTCAACTAAAAGCCAAAAATATGAGTCCTTATATCGGTTCATTTTATTTCTGGATTCACAGTTTGAAAATCTACATAAGAGAAGCAGTAGGACCTAAGAAAATAGCTATATTTATTTGGAGAATAATAATCAAATCTGCACGCTTTTAAATTAAGACCAGAACATCTTTAATTCCTACTAAATGAGAAAGCACATTTAGAAGCACAAATAGAAGATCTTAATTTTGTATTAATGAAGTCTTCGACCTTAAATATTAATATATAATATAATATAATATTTCCCTCTATGGGGAACATTCTCTAAACTGACTTAATTCCCCTAAGGGAATAGGTTAACCTAATCTAAAGAAATCCAAGAAAGGTATTTCGTTTTAAAATTCACAAGAAATTGCAATTTAAAAAAATGCCTAAACACACGCCATGGTCTGTGAAAATGACAAGGTTGGTAAAGCTCTTATCATCAATGGTAAATGCAGGCCTGACGTAGGTAGGTATTAGGGTAATTATATGTCAAACGCAGACATGCAAATTAATGCATCCAGGGGGAGACTGAAATACCTGCCTAATCTTTTATGGTCACCCTCCAGGTATTTTCAAAATGACATGGATAAATTCTCTTTCTGGCGACTAAGCTGTATTTTTAAGTTGCTATTGGCCACTGTCTTAGTCTAGTTGATGAAAACACTTGTAAATCAACAGAATAGATTTTTCAAATCTGTATTTTATTTTCATCTGAAGTTTCAGTTGACAAATTTACAATACATTTTGAACACCAGCTTGGTAATAAAAAAGTCTTGTGTACTAAGGAGGGGAAAGATGGATGGCCCACCTTCTCAACCTCACATTTAGTTAGAGCCCTTCATTTGAACCTGGATGTAAATCGAGTAAACTGGTGGAATTATTCAATCTGATTAACTAACAGTTAAAATTAGTTTTAGTTCTTTGGGACCCAGAAAACATCTTTGAGAAGGGCACAACCTTCCGGCCACCCTCTTTTTCATCCAACTATCTTATCAGCCAATCATGTTACAGCAGCTCAATGTACAAAGACATGCAGACATGGACGTTCAGGTGTTATTCAGACAAAACATCAGAATGAGAAAGAAATGTGACGTTGGTTTTAGTGTCTCTGAAACTGCGAATCTCCTCGGATGTTAACCCACAACAAATATCTGTTAGCAGCAGTTCTGTGGACAATGTCTTCTTAATGACAGAAGTCAGAGGAGAATGGCCAGTTGGTAAAAGGTGAAAGGTGTAGGTTTACCTAATATAGTGGCCACTGTATGTTTTTCAAGACAATATGAAATGTAACTCTTCAGTTGACTAAATGAAAACAGCTTTTAGAATCATAATCCAATTTTTTCACAATCACATAAAAACATTTATAATGAACCGGCCAAGCTTATAGCTTCAATACACTGTAAACCACAGTATCAACGTACCCCTACTGCTCAAATCGGGAAGTGAAATCAGAAGAGTTCAAGTTAGAAATCATTGCAAAACAAGTTAAAATCATGTAAATATAATGTGACCAGACAGTAATGGAGAGGTATTTGTTTTGAGTAATTATTACGACCATTTTCTAGTGAAGGCTAGTTAGGATAGATGATCACTACAAAATTATTGCACGCTGTAATACATTAGTCAAATACTAATGAACACTACTCGTGAGAAAAACAGGGACGTGGAGATTACAAGCGCACCCACCATTTTCTCCGTACAGAACTGCAATTAACTTAATCGAACGCTAGAGGGGGCACGTACGACATCTTTGGTCAATGCAGCTAGCAGAGACCAATCTTCAAGGATTTATACATTTGTATGTTTATTTATCGGATATGGTGTCGAATGGTAAGAAACACACTCAAACTGGTAGGTGAACATCCTAATGTTGTGTTGCAATTTTTAACGAGCTTGCAAATGTGTTCAGCTAAATAGTTGCTAAAGATTTTGCAGCACCGTTGACCTTACATGACTGTCTTTGAGCTATATGCTAACATCGGAGGTTAATGAAGACTTTTAACTATAAAACCTGTAATATTATGTGCATATATGCCTTAGTTTTTACAAATAGCGGGAATGGGTTGAATTGTAACTGCCAAACTGTCAAATGGCCTTGAAACAGGCCTGAGTAGGCTATGTATTACACAGTATCGTGTTGGACAGTTAATTTTCTGGTTACCAATGTCTGATTATTGAACTTAAACAAACAAAGCTTTCTTGTGCTGATGCAAGTTACGTCGTATGAACTTATAGGCTATATGTAGAGAGAGACAGTTAATTGTGAGTTAGGCTAATTGATTATTTCTTTCCCCCAGATTTCTCCCAAGTTTCTGGCCAGGGGTAAGTAGCCTACTTTTGTATTCAGTAGATGTAATGGGGAAATTAATATGTCAATAAGGAGGAATTTGTCACTTATCAAATAAACTTTCAATAACTATAATAGTAACAAAAGCTACCTTATCCACGACTGATACTGTGATGGCAAGAAGACGCACTTTAGTATTTGCGTTCAAACAAGTGTTTTAATCTATCTATATTAAATAGTGTTGCAGATTTAAAAATGACCAGTAAATAACAACTATCACAGCTGTTTTTTTTTATTTGTTTCTGTCCCTAGACTATCCCTAGACTATCCCTAGACATTCAGACCTAGACTACACAATATAAGGCACATGAAATGCCATGCTGAAGTTCACGACCTAAGCAGTTCACGAAACAAACATTGTGTCTTGGTGGCATGTATGGATGTGTGTCCTTCAGCAGCTATGGTTCGTATGGTAGAGGATCTAGCCAGGGCTACAGTCAATCCTCTGGTCAGAACTACAGCCAGTAGGCCTACGGAGGCTACAGCCAGAGCCCTGATAATAGCTCCTCCTCGTACAACCAGGGAGGGTATGGAAGCTACAGTCAGCCTCCGTCAGGTAGGGTAACCTTTGCTAAAAGCTCCTTGTGCACGCACGCACGCACGCACGCACGCACACCAACAAATATAATATAAACAGCCTTGACCACTAATAAATATGTATGCACATAATATTAAAAACATCAGCACTGCTTTCAAAATGATTTATTTAAAACAGTAAGTAATTGGTTACAAATACTAAATGGATGTTAACAAATCACAACGTTTGCATAGCTAATCAATGAAATGGTTGTGCTCCATGAACAATTCCTTGTGCTGTACTGTGGTGGAAAAACCACCAATATGTCATTGATTTACTTAGCATAAGTGCAGTATAAGTATAAGTGCACTAGGTATATGTGCCCAACATAGGGTCAAAGTGTTAGGAGTGTAATAGGAGAAATAACATTAATGTCAAGTTTGCAGATATAAACATATCTTGTAACTAGGAACATCTGTGAAAGGGGCACACACTATGTCAATGGATTAAGAGCTTTCTTTGTTTGTGGATGGACTCCCTTATGACAGGCAGGGATGAGCTGTATTCAATGTGTGGAGGAGAGGAGAGACAACCTTGTGTGTGTAAGAGCTGACTGAATTTAGGGTGACCCAGACCAAGGAGGAGAGAGCCCCTCCTTTCTGACTCTCTATCCTCAAAATCTCTGTGCCAGCGCTACTGAGCATGCTTCTTGTGAAAAACCTTTGTTGATTACTGTTGTGCTTTGCAAAGTGTTGATTAAAATTACCCAAAAGACAGCCTGTTGTTCGTGCCATTTTTGTATACACTGACACGGAGAAGCTCAGAATCTCATTGTAAAAGTAAGGCTTCTATGTATCCTTGTGTCAATACATGTTACACGATTAGTACATAATAGAAAAAAGTCAAATGTTGTCCATAGGAGTATACTGTAGTCTAATCTATACTGTATAAATACTGAGATCTAATAAAAAAAAACATGTCTCCTATCCTCACAGGAGGATGTGGTTCTTCTCCTCCTATCCAGGGAGGAGCTGGCTATTCACAGTCCAGCCAGACCTACACCTCTGGAAGCTACAGCAGCACTAACCATCCCTCCCCTGGAAGCTACAACCAGCAGACCTCTTATTCCAGTTACAGCCAGCAGCCTTCTTCCTCCCCAGGGTAATAGATTTGCAGAGTGTTTCAGAGTTTTTCAGGGTGGGGATGGGGTGTTTTGTATGGGCAGAGCTTTGACTTAAAATGACGGGTTTAAGCTGCCAGACTAATGACCCCCTGACCTTGTCCTCCAGTTGGGACCATCAACCCTCAGTGTATTTTAATCTGGGGAACATTTAGTCTAGGTGGGTTTGTATGAATGAATAAATAAAGGAATTAATGTTCCAATCCCTCCCCCCACCAGGTATGGGGGTAACTCCCAGACCTCTGGATATGGTCAGCAGCAGGGTGGCAGGGGTTTTGGTATGCAGGATGTAGGTAGCTATGGTGGCGGTAGCAGCGGGGGCCAGGCTGGAGGTTACGGGGGCCGTGGAGGTCACCAGCAGCCCCCCCAACACGGAGGAGCTCCCTATAACCAGCCGCCCGGCTACAACTCTCCTCCACAGAGCTTTGGTCAGCAGAGCCATTATGGCCAGGGTGGAGGTGAGCATCACCAGCGGTTTATTTGTGTCCAGAGTAGTGGGAGAGGCGTGTGTTTTATACATGCCCCTCCCACGCTCACACTGTTTGGGAGGAAATTGGGGTTTCTGGAGCTGCTATAAAATAATCAAGTGTACCTTTTAAAGTGATATTGAACTTTAGTAAAACTCTCAGCTGTATAGCTTCCTTACCTCAGTAGGTCTTCACCCTGACGTGGGGTTACATTTTCTGTTTGATCACTGTATTGAATGAACAGAATTCATCCTTATTTTTTATTTTTTGTCCCCCAAACATTGTAACTCAAAAACACAGTGCAAGTCTTCTCTTTTGTATGTTTTAAAAATAAATAAAGCAATGAAAGACAACCACTAGAAATAGTCAAATAACATGGTATAGTGGAATAAATACCAGCAATAACTATATTTAAATCACTATAAAACAGTAAAGATTAATATTTTGTTTATTAATTGTATATTATGACCCACACCCAGTTCACCCAGTAATATTCCTTGTACGTACTGTTAACACATGATCCCCTAATTTACTCCTCCCAGGATGTGGACAGGACAGCCCACCAATAAGCGGAGGGAGTGGAGCTTTCGGAGGGCAGGAGGGAGGTTATGGATTCCAGGATGGGCGAGGTGGCCGGGCGCGTGAAGGCGGTGTGGGTGGATTTGGGGGTCGCAGTGCTGGTGGTTTTGACCACGGTGGCAGAGGCGGGCCTAGAGGCAGAGTTACGGGGTGAGTGTTTTAACACAGTCTTATTTTACATTTTTTCACATATGGAAAAGTAAGTTTTGAGCAGTTTATGACCTTTTTTAAGGTCAAATATTTACTTTTAATTGCAGTTACTGTATTTTTATAATTGGTCTTCCCAAGCTTCAGGTAAACCAACAGCAGAACACGAGAGCCCTTGCATTTGACCATGAGTGTCTCTGTACTGATAGTACTGTGAAGGCAAATATATTGGCACGCAGGAAGTAATGTGGTTTATGTATAAGGAAGCGATATATATATATATATATATATATATATATATATACACATACAGACATACATACATACATACAGTGGGGAGAACAAGTATTTGATACAATGCTGATTTTGCAGGTTTTCCTACTTACAAAGCATGTAGAGATCTGTAATTTGTATCATATGTACACTTCAACTGTGAGAGATGGAATCTAAAACAAAAATCCAGAAAATCACATTGTATGATTTTTAAATAATTGAT
>JAOEHI010052939.1:0-15901 GCA_025447815.1 Percopsis transmontana | reverse complement strand
CATACACACACAGTACAGTATATATTTTCTAACAAGACTTACAAATAGTACATTTGTCAATAGCTGAATAGGTCATACACCCTTTATCATAAGCAAATCTTTAGTTATTGACAGAGGAAACATTTTAAAATCAGGATGGCATACAGTGCGGACATTCGCTGCTCATTTGTTGTTTGGCCAATGTTCTCTCTGTGTCTTTGTTTGGTCCAGGTCAATTTAGAGGCAAAAGCAATTTAGTGGCGGGGCGCAAAAAATGCTCCCAGGCTGCTAATATCCCATGGAGAGAATGTGGCACTGAGGTAACATTAGACATACTGTAGCTGTAATACGGATTGGAAATGTGGGGAGGAAGAGGTAATACTAAAAAAACAATATGGTGATTTTAACAGCAATGTTACAATGTATTAACTTATGTGAAAGAATGTACTGGACTTCAAATTGTGAACTTGGGAGCAGGATAGTGGTTTGGGTATTACGTTAGGATTACGACACACCAGACACCCATTTCTGGAGAGGTACGAGTTGAATTTGGATTGGTTAATTATGCTACACAAATACATATTCATATGGGCATGATGGACAAGTTTAATGTCTTTATTCCTGGCAGCTTATCTTGTTGTATGCTTGTAGAAAAAGCAAGGTTTAAAAGACAGTCTATATTATGTTCTGTATAAGGCCTAATAGGTAACACTGTATGTGCTGTGCTGTGTGCCGTTTTCACACAAATTCTATTACTCAATTATCAACTCAATTAAAATCCTCTTGTCTGAAGTAATTGTCTTATAACGTGCAACTGTGGGCACCAGATTTATTCTTTTAGGGTTCTTTTGCAGAAGGCTGAAGGTATGAAGGCTTTTATTCCAACCAAATGCTGCACCAGCTGATTTCCCTACGAGGTCATTCGCTCCGTGGTTGCTATTGCAATGACAAGCAAGCTACAGTGTTTGGTTAACCTCCTGGGCCACCAGCGCTAGTATCATTACGATGTCGTTGCTTCGCTCTGTGGTGTTACAATGTAGACTGATAGGGTGATGATGGCTGACAGAGAGGAGCCATATGTCCCTCATTAAAAGCCATCCAACCAAAAAAAGGGCCAAGTCAGCAATAGAGGGTGAATTCTTCACACACACACAATACAAACACCCGCTTTGAAAGGAAACATTCCCTGGGACGCAAGATCAGGCGTGACTCCCAGTGTTTGTTTCCTCAACTCTTGGGAAACCAGGGAGCAATACGATTTGCAGTGGTAATGGTGCATGTCTGGAGCATGCTGCCTTTGGTGAGATATAGGTTTTTGTAAGGCCACCGTGTTATAGCGAGAACATCAGAGTCAGCCTTGGGCTTCATTTGCATCCTATAGGGCACTTTTATAGCGCTGGCTAGGGTTAATCAGCACATTTCATGACCCACCTCTGCTGTGACATTGCAAGTCTCCTTTCTAATGACATTCCCAGGTTCCCCACCGGGGAACTGGCTACGTCAACCTCCTGGTTGCACATTAAAGCTGCATAGCATCGCTTAGCCTTTAAATAATAAAATATCAACTTTTAATATTACAATTGGAATAGGTCTGTCTAAGACCTATAGTGAAAGGCACAGCAGAAGCTTGGAATTACGGATAAAAGAGTCTCTGTACTGGAGGCTCCACAGGCTCGGATGACCTGCTAATGTAAAAACGTGGATGTCTGAAGACATTATCTCTCTCAAATATTTAGACGCATATTATTGCTTCTTTTCCCCACCCCGCCCCTCGCCTTCCATCGCGCTGTTTATTTCCCAGGTCAGCGACGGGTAATTGGAGCCGTCTGACAGGAAGTGACAGCCTCTGTTATTGTTGTGCCTTTTCTGTTATGGTGTGGAGCAGCTTGTTCATTGGTGATTTACATAAAGTCCCCTGGGGAGAATCAGCCCTGCAGTTGATCATCTTTAATGGCCCTGTCTGTCTTTAGTGTTTATCAGTTCATAGAAATGGCTGGAAGAGACAGGGGACCATTCAGGGCAGAGCTGTCCTGGTAGATGGGATTTTATTGGCTGTATGATGAGCATTTCACTCTGCAAACCCTTCCTCTGTTAATCACTAGTACATTGTACTTTTTTGGACATGACTCCTACCTTACTGATGTGAGAGGAAAACCTTGTCCACGCAATCCTTCTGATCACTATGGCTGGTTCACTATTTACCCCTCTTCTAAAAGTGTACAAATCAGTTCAATGGATGAACCTTGTTTACAAAGAATTTACCCATTTTTAACCCTCAGGGTTACCAGGAGTTACAGTACCAGGTTACTGTGGAGAACAAATCATCAAGTGTCCTTGGATCTCCTCTGTTCAGCTGTCCGAGACTGCACACAACACAGACCCTCACGCCGTATGTTAAACAGACATCACTGGCTTCGGTAATTGCTTCAAATGCAATGTTTGATTTCATTAAGGACTGGCCAATTGATGGGGCGAGCCTGTCATTTTATGGTGACTCATCCTGCCCAAAACCGATTGATTAACCAGGGAGGGCTTGGACTTGGGGGCTGGTGTCTTGTTTATGAGCGCATGTGAGCATATACAGAAGACACAGTAATTGAAGTGTTGGCTTTGAGAAGAAAATGTATGGAGACAAGCATTAAGAGGGCCCTGTCAACTGCCATCTATTCACATCACACTTGCATCAGGATTAGTCCAAAGTCATATACAGAAGGGTTTGAAATTGCCTATAAATTTATACAAAATAATGAAATGCAGTACATATGTTGCAAGGATGTAAGGAAAGGCCAAAAGGCCACTTAAATTATAAAGTGGCAAAATCCAAAGAGGGGTTTCAACAAGACATCCACTTGCAAATAATAAATTGAATAATAATAATGAATGTATTGTTGAATTTAATACAATTCAATTATACAATCAAACAATCATAAAATCACAAAATATTGTACTGGAGTAATTATTAATTATTTTAAGATAATATCATAGTGTAATAGGCTATATGTATATATGATTAGTCTATTCAATAGCCCTATTTAATGAAATAAGCTGTCCTCTCACCAGAGTTACTTGGAGTGAGAGCCACTAAAGGGACATTAGGTATGAAACCAGGTACTGTAGTCAAATATTAGTTTGAAGCATTGAGCTTAACTAACCAAGTTTTGTACATACATAGGCTATACATACATTGTACATTCATCCATTTATTCTTAAATCTCATGTTTTACTAATGTGGCTTGGTCCACAGTGAACATGTTAACATGAAGTCAGCAAACTCCTTCAGAGCAGTTAAGAACTTCTGAGTCATTTTGAATGCACCATTAATCACTACGACTCACAACACAGGTGAAGTGTAACCTGACTAATGAGATGGAAACAACAGGGAAATAATGCTGCGTTCGATTTTAGTCGGAGGTGGGAAACGCATCACAGGCGCCTTCTGTGCGTTCGAGCTGGTTTGAAGTTGGAAACATGGACACCCGCGCTTTGGGCTTCACTTGTTGCATACCAGCATCGCGAACTATCGAGAACCCTGTGTTGAGTTGTCTCTAACCTTGTCGATATCTAAGGTTAACGTTAAAACCTCTAATAACTACATAACAGTGACATATTTTAACGTTATAGCTTTTCATATCCAATTTATCTGTTTGTTAATTAATGTAGTTAAATATCAAGTTACATTTTGATGTGTTTTTAAAAGTAAAATGTATTAAAACGTATACTTTTCTGGCTTTGACTGTGTGCACAGCCATGTTGCTGTGAAATCAAGTCGGGATCTCGGCTTTTAGAAAGCAAGATCCCGACATGGAATTCCGAGATGAGGGAGAGTTTTATTTTATTTTTCGGAGGTCGTAAATCCCCAGTTCCGACATATAATCTAAAGGAGCATAAGCTCCTATCCAGCCTCCTGGATAGGAGCTAAGGACTATTAGGCCTATAAAGTATAACATCATGGCATTCAATTACATAACCTGCTTGATTTTAGAAAAGCCAAAACACGGTATTGATAGACTGTACTGTACCACTATGAGCAGTTGCTGTGATGTAAAAGCACGGAGTCCTCCCTGGACGTAAACCACTTCTCTTTCTTGGGCTGACAGGCTGCGTGGCATCCCCTGTGCCAGGCAGACATGATGGCTGTGACACAGATGTGCAGAGCCCCAGTAAGTGAAGGGAGGGAGTGGGGGTGATTCTGGGTATGGTATAGGGAGGGGAGGGGTAGACTTTCCACTTGATCTGCTTGTCAGGTACAGCTGCTCCTCCAGACTGTGGTTGAGTCACGTCGCATCTCCTTGACTCAAAGTCAATGGCAGCAGCAGCTGTTTGACCCCTAACACTTGGCTACAAAATACACAAAAGGAACATCATATTAAACCCGAGTAGTTCATTGAAAATGTAATTGCAAATTTGAACTGAAATGAAGCGAAACACGCAAGTTCTTCGATGGGGTTTTCTTAGCATGAGCGGATGTCAAAAAACAACCCGGTGACAAGCTATCCCAGAGCTGTGTGCGGCCTAATAGAGTGGCGGTAGGCTACATTTTGTGACATCACGTGCAAGGAGGAGGGAAATATCTTCTTCATGCCTGGGAGGCCATGCCTCATTTCCCTAATGCAAATGAAGGCTGCAAGCAAAGAAGGGAAGGCAAATGGCTGGCAGCGGTGCATGGAAAATGTTGTGACTGCAACTCGGACTACAGTCCCTCGGTGTGTGCCACTAAAGGAGAGCGGGGGGGCTCTGGTGGGGATTTCCTCTTCGTAAGAGCTTTGGCATTCAAGGGGTTCTCTCGAATTTTGTGTTGCGCTCTTCTATTTTGAGGTTTGCCTTTTGAGACACAAAGGCTTTATTATCCTCAGATACTCACTGACAACAAACGCATCGCTAGCTAGAAAGACACAAGTCAAACAAATGTAAGTTAATGCATGCTGTGAGTGGGAGGGAGAGAACACATTAAGCCGGTGGTTATAACTAGGGTATTTACTGGAGACCTATAATTCAGTTTATTTTTTCAAATATAAATCTTCTGTCTGGCTATTGACGCAACAGTAGGCTACTTGAGCATGGACATAGCGAAGACATCACTTGCAGACACTTCGTGTCCAAGGACTTTTCACAGCCAGAGACCGTCCTCTGGACATTAGTTCTGGAAGTTATGTAAGATTCAGTTATAAATATCCATTTGTGCTGAGAAAGAAGGGGCCAGCTGTAACCTAGGACAGAATTGGAGCACCTTGTTCCTTATCTACCTCTTCTCCTGAAGGAGTCCCAGTGCGCCGCCGTGATCTCTGCATACTGTAGGGAGACACGGTATGAGGTGATGGGAGGTAGATCTGGAACACTAGTTGTTCCCTTTCGCATTTTGTGCTACAGCCAAGGCTGAATAAGCAAATCCGGTGAATAATGTTTTTATTTCAAAAAGAAAATGCAAGTGTGACATAAAGCAAAAGTAAAGCATGTAGACCTACTTCAAACAGTAAAATTACTTATTTTTTAACACAATAGGTCAAGGTGTAGTAACCTAAATGGCTACAAGCACGTGCAAATGTTTCTAGTTTTTAAGGGTGCAACCGTTTCAAAATATCTATTTTGAGAGGCTACTTGAGCTAGACAAAAGTGAGTACTTGAGATTAGCATGTTTGATGCAGTTTTACACGGCCAAATGTATGGATGAGGGTGACTAAACACTGTCCTCAGGTAGACTCAGCCAATGGGAGGGCAGAGGGGGAGTGCTCAAAGGCGATCCCTCACCCAAAGAGGCGGTGCGCCAGAGCACCGCTACAGCACACCTTCAGCTAGTGATGAAGTAGGAACAGCAGTCGCATCTATTGAGCAACAGCAGCTATAACCCGGAGGTGTCGACGGCTCGTTTAGGGGGGGGGACAGGTGACAAGTCAAGACGGACTTAGTAGTAGCTATAGCCTAAACGTTAATCGGTGGAAGTTTATAGCGTGCTGTTTACCACAATATATGTTAATTACAACTACATGCATTTCGATCTGATTATTTAGCCAATCCACCAAGATGGATAGTGCCCACACCAAATCGGCTGCTGAAGTTTTAGATAACTTCGGTGTAAACGAAAACACTGGGCTGACATTGGAACAAGTAAAAATCAATTTTGAGCGGTATGGACCAAACGGTGAGTAGACTAGTTTTGTTAATATTCCGATTTTTCGCTCAGACCAGCGTACAGCTCGAATAATGAGCAGAAAATACAGCCACAACATTGCGCTATCTCTGCTCTAACGTTTTGTGTTGAAAAACATGACTCAGGTTACCTCTGGCGTTCAGTCTATGGAAATAGTTTGCGACAGGTCCATATATTGATTGCGAATGTTGCACTCGATAGCACATAATATTGGTTAAAGTTGTCGGCACGAACAGGGTACGTGTTGATACGAACCTTCTCTGGAAGCCACAAAAATATTGATCGATTAGGTTAGAATGTGGCACGACTTGTACGTTTGTCCTCTCAGAGGTGGCACCTTCCACAAAACATTTCTCTTTATTGTCGTGTGAACATTGCTTACAGTTATGAGAAATGGACATTACTGTCCGTTTAATCATAGCATCTGCTGCACTGCATCTGAAATAGGCAATACCCAACCTCGTCGCACGTTAAGAGATAAGGAAGTGCTATGCTGTTATAGTGACATATGAGTAAAGACTTACAAAAAAAATGAACAGCCTGTTTACACTTACAACAGTAGGCTACTCCATTTGGACAACATTTCTCGGTTCAAATTACTTGGTCTTATAGATACGTTTACAATGAAATGAATAGTCATGAAGGTGCACATCTGTCATAATCACTCCTTGGAAATGAATGAAAATATCAGTCAAAAGGGTATAATTTCTTGTTAACTATGGCCTCTCGTGTGGGAAGGCACTCACACAGTTCTTGTAGGCCTATTGTATTTGTATCATTAGGCCTATTATTATAATTACGTAAAGTTATCTGTACCCCTCGATCTGTGGCGTGAGAAGAGGGACTTGTGGTGCAGCAGCTCAAGCCCTACTGTGTTCCAGACTACAGTATATGTGTCTTAGGTATTGAACTTTGTCCTGACTGGAATATGTACCTTTCCCTGTCATTTGCATGTGTGGCCAAGCTATGGGGCAGTGTAGTATATTGTCCCAGTCAAACACTAGCGCTTTTGTTACAACCAGCCACGCTACCCAGTGGCCTTTGATGACTTCATGGAAAAAGCAATGTCTCGCTACAGATAGCATCTCTTTCGCTTTTAGCTGTGAACTTCCTGCTTGTGAGAGCGTGCACAGATACGTTCATGCCGAAGGGAATACCCTTCCCTTCTGCTGGTAGCAGGGTTATCCATTCCACCGTAGTTATTTGTTAATAGAGGGTGTCTATTCTGATATGGTACATGACGTTGCCCCCCTCTCCTCCCCACACACGCGCACGCACACAAAGCACAGACATTGTCACTGCATGGAGTCTGTGTTCATTGCAGCAACCCACAAACAGTCATGGGTGGCATGATTACAGTCACTCCCACAAGCGTGGATGCAATGTCATTTATTTGGAGCCATGTCATTATGTCAAATATTAAATCACGCGTCCACAAATGTGATTTGTTATGTCTGGCTGGTCCACAGAGATTCAGAATGGGTTCTAGTTGGGACATTACAGGGGCAGCCCTCTCCGCGGTAGGTAGGTAGGTGGAGGAAAATCCGCGGTAACCACAGCTGTACTCCCCCAA
Source organism: Percopsis transmontana (assembly GCA_025447815.1). Classification (NCBI taxonomy): domain Eukaryota; kingdom Metazoa; phylum Chordata; class Actinopteri; order Percopsiformes; family Percopsidae; genus Percopsis; species Percopsis transmontana. The sequence goes on along the minus strand of JAOEHI010052939.1, from coordinate 8,204 downwards.
GTATCCACTGCAACTATTCCGGTACGTGTGCCTCTGGAATGCCGGAACAGGAAGATAGTTCAGCTAATAGGAGCAGATATTATGGCTTTTCCCCAAACATGATTGATTAGGGAACTAATAGTTTTAGAATGGATGTGTTGTGTGGGTTACCATTCTTTGTTGGGGGGGGGTGCAGAAGGTCTTGAGCTATTGGAGTTTGTGTGTGTGTGTGTGTGTCAGTTATGTCTGTCCTGTCTGCACACTCTCAAACTATATTAAAGATGCAACACCGTCCATTTCTCATTGGAACATTTTGTTTGCCAGGGTACATTGTCTCTGATATATGACCATGCATCTTAAGCTGTGCAATCTTATTTATTTGCCTCAGTTAACATCACTAATCAGTGACCTAGCAGTCAGGTTTTTCTAAGAACTGTCAGAGAGTAAAGATTTTTAAACAAGAGATAGCAGTGCTTTAGAATCATTAAGTCACTGAAATTTGTAAGATCATAAGCATTGAAATATGTTATCATTAAATCACTGGGAGGATTATATGGAATGGAATGAATCATAATGCACTGCTTCATCAGTGTTGATCTTCTTAATGTTAAGCTTTTGGAGAAGGGTAACATTTAGAAGCACTGTAGAAACAAGAAGTGTTTAGTACAAACTGGTACTGTAATGTTCATTTCAGGCACTTTGCCAGAGAATGCTAGGTTAGTTTGCAATTTGTTCAAGAAAGATGTAGGCCATACCATTTGTAGGTAGCAATTTTCAGGTAAATTGCGAGTGAACGTTATGAGACACCTGTGTTTTAATAGCTTTCATGCTGGTATCAATCACATTTCAAATAGGAAAGTAGTAGTATAGTCAAAACTGAAAACTGTCAAACAACAATATAATTCTGTTTATTTAATCTGAACCCCTAAAGGCTATGTTATTTCATAGGTAAGATTATCATAGATCTCAAATTTAGCTGAAGTTATTAGCTATTATTTGTCTACAGTACTTATTTTGCAATTGCAGGCCTGCTCCACTAGTTTAGTAGGCTACAAACATCATCACATTTCCTGCTAAAAGACAATAACTTCCTCTATTTAGCAAGAGCAGTATTATCTCACTTCCTGTGCCAGAATTTAAAAGTATAGCTCACTTGACGCTGCTGCAGTTGAAATGTGATACCAGATTTGGTTGTTATTCTGTGTGTTGTCCTGTGAACCAACACACTTCACTTTGCCCATTTAATGAAAAAGAGGGGTTTCACAAAAATAGTAGACCTACAGTATCTTTGGGGGGGGGGGGGTTGTCAGTTTTTTAGAAGGCTTCATACCGTGTGTTGGCCCTGCTGCTTTCAAAGGAGCTGCGGTAGGGTGTTAATTTGTCTTGAAATCGTACCCACCCACCTCTGCATGTGTCAATCACCATGTGCTTATGGAGAGATGATACTCAAGTCACCTCAAGCCCTTTCTTCCCGGCCCTCCTGCCTGGACAAGCTGGAAAAACACTGTTCAGTGATGACTGTCTTTCATGTAAAATTGGGGGGGGGGGGGCATTGAAAACAGAACATACCCACCCCCGGGATAGTTTTCACAATGTCATCTGTTTGAACAGAACAGCTGCATGTGTGATCAGTATAAACAGTAGGACAGACAGTCCAGGACACAAGAAACGGTGCACTGGCATTTAACATAACCTTGCTGTACAAGAGGAAATTACGTCTTGGTAACTCCAAACTCCATAAGGTTATGTGTAACCCTTTGTGCCTGATGGGTTAACGGTGTGATGCACACAAACTTTATCTGTTAATAAGAAACCTTTCTCATCTGTCACATAACTTGCTAATGGTTGTGATGAAGTCCCGTTGGACAATCTGGCTTGGTCCAGGCCAAACCTCATTGATCCCCAGGTCTCTGCATTTGTTGTGAGCATTTACTTGAATATATTTTAAATGTATTAATGAACTATATGTCCCTGCAGTCAAACAGAATCGGTAGCAGAGGTCACTGATGCATAAATCAAGCATTCATTTATACTGTATGTATATTTGCTGATGCCCTTGGCGGAGAGACCACCCATGAAAGAGAGTCTGCTGGATTAGAGCGTGTCTCTATACTGCACAACATGGCATGGAAAAACATCCCATTGTCCCTGACCACATGAAACCTCAGGGCTGCCACCGAGGCGGCATCCAGCCCTGCCAGCTGCTACCAGCAGTAGCAGTTCCTGAATCTTAATGTTGTTTACAATCCTGAATGACAAGAAAGGCTGGAGTCTTACCTTTCAAATTGTGTTCGTTTGGTGTGAGCAAATCGAGCGAAAATGACATAACACAGTTGCAGAGTGTTGTAAAATGAGAAGAGACTATTTTCTGTGGATCGAGTATACAGCAACAAAAAAAACAACTCGCTAGTATAATATAGCCCGCCTAACAAATAATAATAACTAGAAATTGAAACTATAAATAGGTTTATCCATTGTAAGCTTACTATAATGTACACTACTATTAATGAAAATAATACTACTAATTGTAAGTCGCTTTGGATAAAAGCGTCTGCTAAATGCTGTAAATGTAAATGTAAAATAGTCATTGCATATTGTCCGTGTACCATAATGCTCTAGAACTGATTAGTGACGCAGTAACGCAGCGCCCTTCTGGTCCCGTTCCGGCTCCGAGGGTGGGATTTGGGGTTGGCCACGATACCTAAAGATAGCTAGTTTAACTCGGCCACTTGACATGGTTGCACACACTTGCCCCCATTGACATGTATGTTAATGAGCAGAGAGAAAGTCACACTGTCAACCTGGGGACATTTTCATTTATCTGCTCTGCCCTTTGCAACAGAGAAAATCAAGTCAAATAGGAGAATGGGGCACATTTATAATTCACATTTGATACGGTTAATCCATTCAGACCTTTTTCGGCAGGGAAATATATTAGCGGGGTGAGTGACGATGCAAGCTATAGAATGTCATTAGGACTTACCATCATGGCATTTATAGTCCTGTTTTCAATTTCCACTGTGTAAGGCCAGAATCTGGCTTCCATTCACTTAGCAGTCCGTGTCTCCGCCACACAAATGTGCCCACTTTTCCTCTGCTCTGCCCACACAAACAGGCTGGCCGCTAGCTATTCATTTGGACATTTGGTGTGTTTAGGTGAGCTGTGCATTACTATTGTGAAAAAGCTAAAAGTTAATGCATTCCCTTTTCGCAATATGAGGTTATGGTGCCTGGAGCCGTATGCTGTTTCAAGGCCCTATGGATTGGCAGTTTGGATTGACAAGGGCACTGATTACCTATTCAAATCGTTTTTTACTTTATTTTCCCGGAGTCTTCGTGACTCAAGGTTGTCATGTTTTCAGTTTTACAATTGTTGGGCCTGTTAGTGCCATGCACACAATGATGTGATGTTTAATAGGGGTCTCGAATAATATGGCCTGTAATTTGTAAATAAAATCATTCAAACTGAGAGCTGGGGAGAGCTAGATGTATGAATATATCATGTAGATGGAATGATGGATTATTGGAGAGTTTCCTGTGTTTTTTTTTTTTTTTTCCTCCTGCTGATTCTGGCCATGGAAACCAAATCCACACTCTTGTTGACGATCGTCTCCAGGAAGTGGTTTCCCCTTGGCCCTGTGCTGTTCACGTCACCTCTGCGAGCAAACAAGCTGGCTCTATTATTCGTTGTCGAGAGAGAGAGAATATTTAGGAATTTGCCTGGGCAGGCCAGGGTTGACACAACCCAGATGACTGTGAGGGAATCCTTGGCAGCGGGGAAGCCGGGGAACCCCGTTGAACAGCTCTCTCCCTCCCTCCTGTTCTCTCTCTCTCTCTATCTCTCCCTCCTGTTCTCTCTCTCTCTCCTGTTCTCTCTCCCTCTCTCTCGTTCTCTCCCTCCTCTGCTCTCTCTCTCTCGTTCTCTCCCTCCTCTGCTCTCTTTTCCTCCCAGACTGCCCGTCTACGTCTCTAACACTGCAGCGGCAGGCAGCCTGTCTGCCATAAAAACATTATACAACAGGGGAGGCACAGTAATGGGTAGAAAAGACCTCGTGTCAGACTGGCGGAGCATGGAAAACAGCAGCGCTCATTCCTCTTTGACATTCCGGCTGTGGCTGGCAGAGATCAGCCAGAGATCCCCTGTGAGTTCTGCTCGGTCCAACCTGAACTCTGAAAAAGTCTGAAAATAAAAAATAAAAAAAATAAAACTCCCTCCCAGTGACTCATCCGCTGGTGTTAAACAGACATGGCATGGTAGGCTACCTCGTGGAGCCCAGGGTAGGCTTCTGAACATTAGTCTTCGTATGATTTCTTCTTTTTGTAATATCCACCAGTTGATATGGTGCGTTCACTGAAAGCCTTATGAAACTATGTTTAGTTATGCACAAACATCTGCTTGTAGTGCAGCTTTTCTGTTTCTACCCGCAGTTATATGATACTTCAAAACAACAAAGTTGTCCAAACAACAACTTTGACCATTAAGCTCTTGTGTCATTCCACTGGTCAAGATGTGATGTAAACTAATAGTTATTTCCAATGGAGGCACATGCGATGTGTGTGGCTTTGGGGCTTTTGTTTTTGGAAGGAGGCCGTTGCGTCACATCATGGGCCTTCCTCTTTCCAGATTCTCTCTCTCTACAGGGTCACGTTGGTGGAATGCTGGACCTTTTTTTTCTGCCTTTTTAGCTGGGGCGACACAAGCTAAACAAACACAGGTTGTTCTCGCCGACTGTATGAGATGAATTTCATAAATGGTGGGTGGGAATGACTTCATCATTCTTTACTTTAGGCATGACAGATGTTGTTTGTGATGCTGTTTGGCTGGAGGTCTTCGGAGGACATGATGAGAAGATGACACATTACGTGACAAAACTAGCCCGTGTGTCATCGAGGCGGCATCAATCAACTGTACTTGTCAGTTGGTCATGTTTAGAACTTGACCCATGTTTTCTTTCTTAACACAGTGACTCATTCATTGTTGGATGTGTCTTGGTAGCGAGAGGCTTTGTTTAATATCTTTATCTTACAAAAATAAATCTTTTTATATTGTTGGACAGATGCCTGTATCTAGCACATTGGGCTTTTTCTGTATTATGTAGACTTAAGATCTGAAGATGAAGATAATCCTGAAAAAAAACAATGTGGTGCGGCATTACTAGGCTGTATTAAACATTTAATCACAGGCAGCAAGTGTGCAGACATGTTTGTACTCATAGATGCATTTTATTGTCCCTGGTTCATCAAATGTATTAACTTTCTCTCTCTCTCATCCTTTGTTTGCAACCCAATTCCTCCACCGCTGACATGGTGTGACATCCATAGAGCTCCCAGCTGAAGACGGTAAATATTGACATTTTCAACGTGCCTGGGATTCTCCTCCCTTCACTAGCCTTTTACCAGGATCTATTGTTTTTTTTCTTGTGTAGAAAGCAAACTTTCAAAGTGTACATTGCTGTGACCTTCCATCATATGAACACACTCTAAAATCCCTCTTTCAATAAGGAGATTGTCTTGTCATACAGTATAATGAGCTGCTTAACGTATCAAGTCAGCGCTTTGGAATTCTAATCTAACCCAACCTAACCTAATGTTTAAGAACACACATAGGTGCAATGCTGCATAGGATAAATTGGAAAATTGGCGGCCACCCTGGTCACAAGATGCAACTGCACTGCAATTATTTTAAAAACAGACTGTTTTCTTTTTAAAAATTATGTAGTTTCAGAAATATAGGTGTAGCTTTGTTCATGCCCGTGAGGCAGAGAGCATTGTCTGCTACTGTACTGACTCTACCTATTACATCTCCTAAAATATCTCCCTGGCACCGGTAATCTAGTATCTAAATCTAGTACTAATTGCAAAAAAGTTAATATTTTACCAATCAAATGTTATCCTAAGCAGCTTCAAATGATAATTTTTGAGTGTAGTCCTTCTCTGCAAGCTGTGTTTTATCTGTGACTATTGCAGGCAAGTCCCTCTGGGAGCTGGTGGTGGAGCAGTTTGAGGACTTGCTGGTCAGAATCTTGCTGCTAGCTGCCTGTGTCTCCTTCGTAAGTAATGATTCAACCACCCAGCCACCACACGTAGTCAGTATGACCATCTATAATGCAGATTTTCTATGGCTTAGGTAAACTGGCCCCCACCATGTGTTCCTCTGATCTGTAGCCTACTTTCAAATGTTGTGCTTCACAGGACTGGTGTGGTCTAGTGGAATAGCAGATCTTACCAAATTCTGCATTTCGACACAAACTGTACTGTGGCCATAAAATTGTAATGTTATAGTTATCATAACCCTCCCCCATCAGTTAACATATAGCACATGGCCGTGAAGGTTGAACTGGGGTGGGGAATCCTGACTATATAATGACTTTTTTCCATTTATTGCAGTTAGTTCCTAGTGCCTCGAGATGGAATAGCTGTGCTATTTCTGGAAGTGGAAAATCGTTCTAAAAATGTATTTGTGACGTAATGTACTGTATCTGGACGAACTGCTTGTGTGTTGCGCCTGCTTTTCTACGTTTGAGACCCGGCGCGTGGGTTGTAACTGCAGGAGCTTAAAGTACGGTCTCAGTTTTGGTAACGTAAATTTGTCTGCCCTTAGTTGTAATTTAAATGTGTTGTTTATAGTGAAGCCCCTCTCCTGTTCCACTGTTGGACAGATTCTAATGCCTCCCCCAGTCCCCCATGCCTTGAAACTTTAAATGAGTGACGGTCTGACCATATGACACAGTAACAGCTTTTCTCCTTTAACAATTTATTGTATTTTCTCATTGTACTGTGTGTCCCTTGCTGACTAGCTACAGAGACGTGATCTATACGGACTGCATGTTCAAACCTTAATTTGGAACATATCTTTGAATATATTTAAATACAGTATATGACTCACTTGCCTCCTTTGCATTGTTAATACTAGTTACTTAGGCTACAGTAGAATTAAGAAAGGAGTAATAATTAATGGACCTCCATTTTGAGAAAGAAGGGAAGGCCGGCTTTTAATTTGACTTGTGCTTGAGTGATATATTTTTGTCGTATAAAGGAGGTAAACACAAGTGACCACTGGATTGGATCTCGTTCTTGTCGTGTTTTTTTTTAAATGAATGGCTGACCTTGTCAGTCTCTCCCTTATGATTCTGTTATGAGTTAATGTTCTTTTTTCTTTTGTTGAAAGCTGTGATTATCTAAAACTCCGGAGGCTTCCGGCTATAATGAGCCATCTGTTGCTGTGTGTCTCTGTGTTCAGTTATGCATGTTGTGTGTGAAGAATGTGTTGCTGCAAAGCACACAGAGGTTTTATTTTGGAGTTGGATTTTGACTTTAAAACCAGTTGTCTAATTGGGGCCTCATTTTAGCGTGTTGTTTAAAAGTATCTATCTAAGGTGTAGAGCCACTTTTAGTCTTTTCGGCTAGTGGATATAGATCGATGTAGATAGATTGATGTTGCTAAATGTACATCATTCATCATTTCATTATTTCTTTATTCAGGACAGACACAAAAAAGAAACGGTCCATAGCACTACAAAACTAGCAAAAGACAGACAAATACATGACAAAACACATACAGTAAAAAATGACTAACAGTCAGAGCTCCACAATACACAGAAAGAGTGTTCAAATATTAGCATATAGATTAACACGCCAATGGTTCCACAATCTCAAAGTGAACCTAACCGCACACGTTGCAGGGTTCACTAGTGTTGCAATTATGCTGTTAAATGACTCAGTTATTCTACACATACATCTGTACATGAGATTCCTGAGTACAGCAGGACAGGTGTATACATCAGCACTTACAAAACATTTGGCTTGCACTGCTCAATCGTGGCATTTTAAGCAGCAGCCTCATGCCATCATTGTAGCAGTCTTCCCTGGTTGATATATCCTCAAACTATTTTATTTATTTATTTAAACATTTTTTTTTAAATGTATTGATTGAGCTGGGTTCAATGACAAGACTGGTGGTGGGGAGTGATCTGAATAAAGGCCGTGGCTGAGGTGTGTTCAGGTGATGGTCCATATGTCAGATTATGCGTTAAGTCATACAGTAGCTCCAAATCCTACCGCACGTCTTTCACGACTAAATGTTCAGAGGTTCTGTCCACGTTCTATCCACGTTTTCTCCCACCTTCTTCTTAACCTTGTTGGATGTAGTGAACCCCACCAGTTTCATATGCGCATTCACCGAACCCACCGAAGGGGGGCGTGTCATCACGAATCATATGAGTCGG
>JAOEHI010052938.1:0-15904 GCA_025447815.1 Percopsis transmontana | reverse complement strand
CTATCACTATACATGACTGGCTCCTGCGTATGTGTTGTGTTTGCAGCATGCTGTGGAGGTGGTGTCTCTCCTTCTCTCTCATGGAGCTAACACAGGCCTCCTCTGGAGCCGAGGCTCCGCCCTCTCGCTGGCTATTGCTAGCGGTAACCTTCTGGTAGGACGCACGCGCACACACACACACACAAGCATGAATATGCACAGTTAGCTACATCGCTGCAGTGGCTGGTTAATTACATGCTAAATTGTTACATAAATTTAGGAATAACTGTCGTCCGACCACCACGATGGTTCATAAAGGAAACGTATGACTTCCTGACTTACAAATACAAAGCAACAGTCAAAGTAAACATGACCTCAAAATACTTCCACGCGGTAACTTTTCTGATGAAAATAAAAAAGTCTTACTGATGTTTGATGTTTGCTGTCCCTTCCTTCGTTGTGTCCTTGCTTCAAAGGAGTACTAAGCGATGTTTTAGACCAAAACAATATATAAATGTACGACTCATATATATATATATATATATATATATATAAAAGTAAAAACAAAGAAATGTCAAATACAAAGAAAAGTTCTAGGTTCATTCCAGGTAAAAAAGTAAAACACATTCTCCGCAAAGTTATTTACAAACCACTGCCTACGTACAGTATAGATATATATAAGTATTTATTCAGTATAAGTATTTATATATATATATATATGAGTTTATATATATCGCGTCCTTGCGTTCTTTGACGCCCTCTTTCCCTGTAAGGCGGTGGAGAATCTGCTGAAGGCGGGCGCTGACCCCAACCTCCCGCTTGGCGGAGATGGTCGCACCGCCCTGTGTGCCCTTGTTAACTTCAAGTACAACTTGGACACCCCCCAACAGAAGAGAATTAAACTGGTATGCGTAGCCGCACACACACGCACACACACACACACACAATAAGTGTCAATAAACATTTACAGGACGTTTGCGATTTTTTTTAAACGTGTACCATACCAATACAATAACAATGATTTATCTTTTAACAAATGAAAGTGTGATAGATTTAGTATCAATTACACATTCTTGTATTTTAAAAGCTCCGGTTTGGAGCAGGGTATTTCTATATGTGTGTGTGTATGTGAAGGAATTCACTTTTGCGAACGTTCTCGATTTACGCTACATTCTTAATGGATGACCTGCAATCAGAAGGTCCTTTTGGTTCCCACTTTAGAATTAAAACTGTGTTTGCAGTTGGAAATGTTATTAAAGGCTGGAGCCAACATCCTGATGCCAGTTATGATGGGCAAGAAACACGGGCGGGCCCTGGGCACGGCAGTTGACTATGCCCACTACTGTTTTGACCAGGTAGACACCCTCTCACAGTACGCAGTGTCTAACTAACACAGGAAACGTTTTAAATGAATGTTTCTGCTACTGTATATTACCACATGGTACCTCCTCCAGGAGTGTTTGGCCTTTTATCTGATCCGTCTGCCCGCCTCGTCTCTCTGTCTGTCTAGGACGCTCGTATCGCCCAGAGCCCGTTCCATATCCTCACGGTGCATGAGAGGGAAGCATTCAACGCGCGACACCATCTGCTGAGCAGGATGGCAGATGAGCTACGGCAGGCGGTCGCCAGAAAGGAGAGAGAGCTCCATCGTGTGCAGCAAAGTCAGTCCTGTCTGTCTGTCTGTCTGTCTGTCTGTCTGTCTGTCTGTCTGTCTCCATGTTGCTCCGCTGCGCTCTCCTGCACGATGCCAGCTTACGCTACTTTGACTGTGTGTGTGTGTGTCAGGTTCCGTCTGTGAGACCCGATCCTTCACACCAAAATCCCACAGGTACCGTCCCACTTGCACATGCAGGGCCACAATACAGTATACGCCCGCTATGCATCACATACGCTATTACATGGAGGGGTTAGGCGAACCCATGACCTATTACATATTACAGTCCCCCTATTACATAACAGCTCTCAAACTCCAGACTGTTTGGCTAGGACCACATTAAGTCAGCATCCACCAGTCATGACAAACAGTGCACACTAGATAATTAAGGGGAAGGTCACTAAAGACTTCTACCTTTAGTGACCTTGGGTTTGAACCCACGCAGACATTCATCCATTGGCCACCCTGGTCCTGAGGTACCCTCTGATCAAGCATAGTTGTCTTATAGTTAGGAGCTCTTAAGTACCTAGCCACTTGTTTTGTGAATGCGACCTCTGATGTGTTCTGGGTGAAATGCCCCTTCAGGTACGACCTAACCTGTAACTGTTAAGCAGGTAACGACACTTTCTTGTGCTCCTCCACCCCCCCACCCAAGGAAACCGTTTAAGTTCTGTTACCAGTGTGGCCGCTCGGCGTTTGTGGTGCTGTCACCGTGTAGCAGCTGCCACAAGGTCTTCTTCTGCTCCGAGGCCTGCAAGGTGCATTCGTGGAGGGAAAGGCACAAGGACGATTGTCGCCGGATGTCTGGCGGGAATTGAGTGGCCGGGGGGGGGGGTGTATTCAACAGGTTCCATTAGGAGGCTTCACGGGGGGAACCCTTTCCCCGGGTGGAGGTGACACGCCGTGGAGTGTGGAACAGGAAGACCACGGACTGTGTTGTTGTTTCAATGGAAGTCCATGCAGGAGTCGCCTTGGTAACCCTCGGCAAGCTGTGTTTTTTTGCTTCTCGTAGTTCCCTAAATAAACTGCTGCTCGTTTTTAACGTGTATATTATGTGTTTGTGTTCCATGATGTGTCTTCTAGTTAGGAGTCAGGCATTGACCAAAACAATATATATTTAAAAATCTATTCTTTGGAGACTCCTAGTAAGGATTTAATATGATTAAAAATAGTGAACGTGAGTCAAAGTAATTTTATTTATCATATATGCACCGAATAACACAGGATCTTTCTGTACAGAGAAATTCGTATGACATGACACACAACATCTAGTTCCTGTTGTTAAGACGGTTGGTCTGCCGCTGATCGGGCCGATGCGGGAGCCTGTTCACAAGCGGTCTCTAGTGACATCTAGTGGTCAGATAATTAATTACAGCGCCATTCATAAATCCTTAATTTTGAATAGTGTTGTTGAGATCTTAGTTCTGTGGTTCAGACATCCAAGTGAGTTTCTTCGTAGTAGATTTTGGAGCCCACTTTAAATTTAAAATAATTATAAAAATAGTGTAAAAATAATTGCTTTGGTTGGTTGGAAACTCAGAGCGCATTCCCCTCGCACAGCTAAGTGGCTGGCACTCTTCTCTGCTCCTCCCCCTGAAGCTCTCATAGTAACCCTTGTGACGGACTAACGGACACTCTCGCCTCTGACGGGTCCGGAAGGCAGCAGCTACGGGCTTGCTTCCCGGTTCTAACAGATCCAGACAACATATCACCCCAACCCTGGCTTCCCTCCTACCTTATATTAATATAAGTCACATTTATTACCAACGAGTTGTTAAACTACACGCTAGTAACATTCAGTTTTGTAACGGCTGCATGATAAAAAAAAAGTTAATTTTAACCCAAGACGCTACTTCGAGATACTTTCATCAAGATCTTACTAACCGCTGCCTCTTTAAAGGTAAATTCCTACATTTTTTATTGTCTGGACCTAACGTTAGGCTACCGTTGTGATGTGTGAAACCCGGGTCACAAAAACGTCTTGGTTAGAAGGCTGGGAGCTCATGCCCCTTCCATGTCCACGAGTGTACAATCACTGTAACCCAATCGAGGAGTGCACCTTTAAGGTTGAAACAAATCACCGTGAACTTCAGTTACCAACCACAGTCTATAAAACCACACTCGCCTCATTAAGCCTACTGCAAATGTCTTGTGTTGGAAAATACCAAGAAAGATCCAAAGGATCCAAATAAAAGATTAAAATAAGCGTGTGTATAAACACAAATCTTATATATGCATTACAATGTATTTATTAATAGATCGGTCTCTTTCAAGAGAGCATAAACGTGTTCGCGTCCTTGTTGTTGTCACCAACACGATAACCAATGACGCCGCTTTATCCAATGTATGCCCGCCCAAAAGCCGCCCACATTCGATTGGCGATTGGCAGTTGCGCCCCGTAGAGAGATTTTAATTGGTTACTGCGACTCGTCAGTCAGCTAGTTGACTCTAGTTTGTTAAGCACAGTTTATTATCCGATCAGTTCCACTCCCTGATAAATAAAAGTTGGACCGGCGGCTGTGGCAGGTGGACGAGATACGGTTGCCGCTACACTCGGAGGACCTCTTGCCGTTTTGGGGTGCATATGTGCAGTAGCGCTGCTCGTAGCTTGCTACGCAAACAACCGACATTCATTAATTTCGAGTTCACCGTTTTTGACCAAGGCGCGAAGGCGAGCGGTTCGGCGACATGTCTTCAGACGAAGACAGGGCTAAGGATATTTTGAAAGGCTTCAAACTGTATCCTTTTCCTATGCACAGAAAGTTCCCCGGCGTCCGGTTGGATGGTGTAGACTCTCTTGCTTGTTGCTTGTTGCTTGCTTGCTTGCTAGCTCGGTGCCTGTACATCATGTTGTAGCCAAGTGTTGCCTCCTGCAAGCCTGCGATGCTACCGCTGTCGCGGGACCGACGCTTCATCCTTCAGCCATTCTTTTAGTATCTGGTGGCAACGTGAGCGGGGTTGGTCTCAAATGCGGTCGTTTGTGAGTAAATGTGTCATACTATGGCTTTTGACTAACCCCAAGCCAGCTAACGAGTGTTCGCCGAATAGCCTATAGCTATCCTACCTCGTCGACCTTGGTTTTGCGTGAGGTTCCATCTATCTCGTGTAATGTTAAGTGTGTGTCATGATAGTTTCGTCCTGAAACCAGCGCTTGTTATCGCTTCTTATGGCAGCCTGGCCCGATAAGAGGATGCGCATGTGTTAGCTCCTTCTCGCCTAAGCCCTGCGATATAGTTTTCAAAGCCCAGCTGAATCCCCAAAGTGCTACTGTATGCAAAATCCAGATCCAGATCACGCCTTGAAGATCTTGAGATTAGTATCTAATGTTTGAACACTTGTAAGCGAGTAGGCTGTGTGTGCTGGGCTGTCATCATAGCTACATAATTACACATGCTAATGTGTTATTACGTAATGTAACGTTGTATGTGGATCTTGTATGAGCCGCTGTAACGTTAGAACTCACCATTGGCTCGGTGCTGTCCAAGTAGACTAGCTTAGCCATAAACAGATGTACAAGTATTCTGGGTGTGACTTCTATGATGCCCAACACTTTCTACGAATATTTTCTGGCACGGGGCTGGTTGTTTTTAACGTGTTGATAATTCCCACTTCAGATCTCTCTTTCTGTTTTCTAGCCTACTCGCCATTTACGTAACCAGGTAGAAGAACTAAAATAGCATCCGTAATGCTCTCTGGAATAAGCATCACACCTTCACTGCTGTCTCTAACGTCGAAACACAACATGACTCTTTGGACATTAAGGGCAGACACAAGTCGGTTATTTCCCAAAGGAACATAATTATTAAAGCAGTGTTTCGGCTCATAATTATTTACTAAGTAAGTTATTGCTATATTTAGGACCGCAGTAACCTGTCCTTGCCATACCCGTATCACTCTAAACTGCTCGGTCGGAAGGGTATCGGATTAAAAGATACAACCTCTGTTTCTGTGCCCTCCAAATCGTCTCAACTGTTTCACATTGTCAAGTTCTCCGCCCCTCGGAGCTCAATCTGAATTGGTAGCTTCTATCAACCACCTTCCGAGCATGAGTGTGACCTTCCTCCAGGGAGGCCAGGCCTCCTGGCCCTAACCTGTTAATGCTTAAATCCATGATTTACTGGGACAGGGATTTGCTGCCTTCTGGCCACGCAGCCTTGCTAAGGCTAATAGACACAGCTGTGTAGTCTAATGCATCCTGCAATGGCTGACTACTGTGAGTAATATGGTTCATATCAGGACGTATACACGTACACTATACTATACACTGCACCTGAGTTAGCCGTGATGAATGTGAGAGATTTGTAGTCGTTTGTAATTCATCTGGGGTGGGTACCACAAGTGTGTGCTTTCATTATCTATCTGTCTATCTATCTATCTATCTATCTATCTAAAAATGTACTTTCTACGCCCGTAAACAAGGGCGTACTTTAAGCTAATGGTGGTCACAAATGTTTAGGTATGTGGGGGTTGGGGCTCTAAGCTGCAGTCCAGCCACGGTTTACTTTCACTTGAATGGTGGATGTGGTTGGTAGTTGGTTCAGAATGGCTAACTGTTTGGGATCTGGTGCAGAGACACTGACAGTCAGTCGTTGGTGGTGCGTGGGAAGTTATCGGGAGCGGATTGTCAGTGCCCGTGTGGTTGTAACACTCAACATAACCGCCGTGGCACAGACGATATGGAATGGGCATTTCAAGATTATTGTAAATTTAGGTTTTTTTTTTTTAGTTTTTTTTTTTTTTTTAAAGGGATGCTAATGGTTGACCGGCCAGTAAGAATTGATTGGTGACCAAAAGATTGGTAGTGTTGGCTATGTAAGAACAAGTTATTGTTCTTACATATGTGCTAGTATGGTTGTGTGTGTGTTTTGTGTGTTGCTAACTTGTTTCTCTGGTGACATTGTTTCCCATATAAAACCTGCAAAACAGCATGTACCAATCTTGAGTTCAATCTTCTCCTTCATCAGGATATCCTAGGTTCTAAAAAATAATGTGCAAACTCAACAAAAATAGTAGAGAAATATTAATATGGATGCAAATAAATTATAGAATGAACAAAATTCACACAAGAAATATATACAGAAATATTTACACAAGTGAAATATGTACAATACTTTTGAACGGTAGTGTATATGCACACTGCTAATATGTGTAAACAGTGTGTGTATATATAGATAGATAGATAGATAGAAACTAACTTCCATTGTTCTCAAAAAAATACTTCTAATGTGTCTACAAAGCTTATCACTGTCTCTAAATGTAGTATGTATTCTCATATTACCTCAGAACATTAAGTGATGTAGTGTTTAACTTAAAATAATTTTCTAAAAAGCAGTGTCTGTGATTGCAGTGAAAATTATAATCATGTTGACATTTTAAATGTCAAAAGAAATTTTAAAGAATAAAGAAATCAGAGTATATGATACAATATTGTTTCTTTACACTTTCAGTTTCTGATTTGTTTGCGTCGGCTGGACTAATTTATCTTTAAGATAAATGCAGACTACATGCGACAAAAGTTATTCTTAGGGGACTCATTACATTGTTTTTCTCTGTGTGCTAATATACATCCCACATTCATATATACTAAAGCTTCACAATTCATGTTACTGTGCGTGGACCACATATTTAGGAAAGAAGAGGTCCAAATGTTAGTTTTTAATGATAAATTTAAGAAAGATATTAAAATCTTGTACTGTAATATGTGCAGTAATGACCTGAGGGAGAAATCACCGATGGGATGTTGCATGACTGAGAGTTGCAACCAGTATTTTGGATTATTCTGGAAGGTTGGCACTAAAGGTGTCAGGTGGGGGGGGGGTGGGGGGTGGAGGAGTCAAGATGGGGATGAATTTGATTGGAGGTGGGACTTGAGAGGATTAGCAGAAGCATCTAACCGGCAGTCCGTTTCTAGATAGACAGACGTTGGCTGGGGGGGGGGGTGTATTGACAAGGGATACTTCCGCAGCGTTTGGGGCTCTGACAGAATACCTTTGTTAACCACCAAAGGTTTCTCTTTTGAATGTTGAAAGAAGTTTGTGTTGACCCCTCCTCTTGGACAGGGTCGTTTCATCTAGTTCATGCTTTGTAAGGGAGCAGAACTGGTGTTTCAAATCCCCTTTTTTAAAAAGGTGGTATTCCTAGAGACCATGTGTGCTTTAAAACAACAGAGGTTTTTACCTGTAGAAGTGGTTGCCTTGTGGACAAATAAAATGTAAAATTGCCTCAGGTCATTTATTTATTTATGTATTGATTTATGTATTTATTTGTGGCAGTGATTTTGATCTATGTTTAATTTCTATTATTTTCTACCTCTGACCAAAGAGAAAAGTTCTGTTGCCTGTGGTGGTGGAATGTTACATTAGATTAGATTCAACTAGATGAGAGTACAAGTACTCAGACAACGAAATGCAGTTTGTCGTCTAGCCAGATAGATGATATAGTGCAGGTGTAGACAGGGAAACAAATGGGGAAATATACAGAATGAAGTTACACAATATGACAGAAATACATTGTGTAATATATGACCGTATGATACAGGCATTAAAAACGAGTGCAGAGGGATGAGGGATATACAGAATGGACAGTATGTGTGGATATCCTCTGTGTGTATACTCTCCTATCCCTGCTCTCCGCTAATACAATAGTCTGTGAGCTGTCGTGAGTGGTGAAGCCCAGATGGTGTTGACACTCCCGGGTGACTTTGCTGTGTGTGTGTGTGTGTGTGTGTGTGTGTGTGACATCAAGTAGTCTGTGGTGCTTCAGTGGAAACTAGTAACAAAACGCTGCAGAGTCCAGCCTTGTTCTTTCTTTAGCTCTTTCTTTATAAATGACACATCTCGTTTGTTTAGCTAACACTAGACAGCCCAGTGTACTTGTCAGTAGGTGGCTAGGGATTTCTTTTATAGCTATAAAATGTATAAACGGCTCATAATATGTCATGGCTTTACCCTGCCATGACATTGACTTAGTATTTAGCACAGTTATCGACCGCATCACTAGCCAGGGAACCATGTTGATGTTCTGTCAGAAGGATTCAGCTCAAGTGGTCGTGTAGCAGCCCCTCCATCTGGGTTCCACCTGCGACTGGCGCGTCTGTCGTTGTGACTTTTGACAATAGAGAGGTCGGGACCAGCTGGCGGCTGACTAGTCTGTCAAACTGGACGGCTAACCAGCCACTTAGCTGCTGGCTTTTACCGTCGGCTCGTTCAGAGCAGTCCTATTCACGGACCGCCTACAGTGACTTGCCATGTGTTTGGGGCACCTTCGCAGGTGAAACACACTCACTTTGTGCGCTTTGCACTCACATTCCCTCTGGACCACTATTGGGTGAGCAGTAAGGATTGGTCTTCTATAGATCAGTACTTAAAGTGTAACCCACTTTTGAGCTTCTCTCTGCCAACTGCACGACTAGCTTGTAGCACTAGCATTGTTCTCTGGCTCCTGGGACACTTGTTGTTCCACTTCAGGCTTTACCGTGAACGTTCATGGTCTCTACCATGTGCACCTGCTTGACCACTGTGCTGAAATCTGAGTTCAGTCGGCTATAGCCTATGTGAGTGTCCAACTGTCCCTTTAACACACTGCGCTGAGAGCAGCCGCTGCTGTGTTTTTCACAATACAAGGTTAATTGCAGGTTTAAATTGTATCAATTGTATAAAGTTAAGAATCCCCGATCCTTCTGTAGAATATAATGTCTATACTGAAATAAGCGCCAACGCCGACAACAAGCAAGCACAGACAGAAAACACAGACGGAAAAAATATAATTTTCTTTGGAGAAACCAATATGTGCCCAGCTTTGACGTTTGCAATATGAACCCCCTAGACCCCTCAGGTCACCTGGGACCGGTCTGTCAACTGTCCCCAGAGTCAGGGCAAAACATGGAGAGGTGGTGTTTAGCTACTATGCAACAAATAGCTGGAACGGACTTCCAGAGGATTTGAGACTTGCACCAACACTGACCACTTCTAAATGTAGACTCAAAACGTTTCTGTTCACCAGTGCTTTCTGCTAAACTGCAAACCTTGCACTATTATTTTGATTTTATTCTTTTATTCTTTAATTTAAATGCTTGTTCTTGCTCTTTTATTCTTTCATTTAAATTTGTATTCTTTTTCCATAAATATTTCCTGTTTTATTGTATGACATGTTTTTGTGTGAAGCACATTGAGTCTGCCTCGTGTATGAAATGTGCTCTATGAATAAAGTGCCCTGCCTTGCATGATAAAAAGTTTCATGCCTATTTGCATCCGTGTCTTTCAATTAAATTAAAGTTACGACTATTATTAATCGAAGATGGAATTAGTCCACATTTCTGCACTTCTTATCAGCTGTTATCCGCCTGCTTCAGGGTGATAACAGCCTACAACATTTGTAATTTAATGAAAATCACGTCCTTAAATATGGTGGGAGGTCTACCAATGAGATATTTGGGACTAGAGCCATGGCTATTCAATATTTTACGTAATAACCGACCTTTCTAACGTTTACAGAATACTCCACTATAACGAAAGATTCATCTGTCTAAACAGAGTAAAAAAACTGTAAAGTGTAAACGCAATGCTGCTGTTTGTTTCGTCGCTTCTTGATCTTCCTTAATTGACGTTCTTCACTAAGGAACTGGATGAATCTTCGTGATGCAGAGACGGGCAAAGTGCTTTGGCAAGGAACGGATGACCTATCTTTACCGGGTGTAGAGCATGAAGGTATACTGCTTAGCAATTAGTTAACCTAGCAGGAAGCTTTGCAAAGTAGAAACGTTAATTCTGAGCAGAATCGGTACAAGTAAGGTTCTGTTCAACAAAGTGTTCCTTAACCAGTTGGAACAAAATAAAATGCCTATTAATGCCATTCTTTTTCTGTGTTTATTATGCCTTTAAAGATGTCAGTGGTGGTGGTTGTTGTTGTTGTGTATGTAACTGTACGGGGTGATGTCATAGGTGTGGGACGCACATGCCTTGTTCTTTGCTAATGAGTCCCCTGTTACCCATCTCTTTCCATTCAGTAAAGGTTGGCGTGCCACATTGCTGCCGTCACAACAGAGAGCGCCGTGGTGCATTTATACCAATCCTCTGCCTTACAGACGGCCAGAATACTGTCGCTTAACACAGCCATACTGTGTCTATCCCCTCCTCTCCCTCCAGCGCGCGTCCCTAAGAAGATCCTGAAGTGCAAGGCGGTGTCCAGAGAGCTGAACTTCTCCTCCTCGGAGAAACTGGAGAAGTTCAGGTTGGAGCAGAAGGTCTTCTTCAAGGGCCAGTGTCTAGAAGGTACGCAGGCCAGGTGAAGCCACAGGGTTGGACTGGAGCTTAGGCCAGCCCCTGGAGTGGACACACGGGAGCTAACCCCCGATGGGGAGGCATTAAGGAGACGACGCCAGCACAACCCCCGAGGCTGGATACATGTCTCTGTAGCTGCGCTGTACTGGACGTGGCAGATACAAGACTCACTATTGACGTTGCTAAATATTATGGGATGGGAATTTGGGGGAGAGGAAAAAAAGTAGACCAGGAGAACTGTGAAGAAAGAAAGAAATAGTTTGTCCATTCTGCTGTCTGGGGCAGTATAGTATAGTAAACAGTTGGATAATGGGTATAGTTTATTATGGTTTGTGACCATTTAAAAAAACAAAATAGCTAATAGATTTTTGTAGGCTGATAAATATTTATTCTTGCGGTTACAAAATTATGTGACGGTTGATATTTGGACACAGTACCACATATTAAGACACTTATGTCACATATGGCCGACATGGAGATCTGTGTTCCCAGCAAAAGGATTGCTGTTACTGAATATCTGTCATTCATCTCATATCTACCGTGTTCAAGGGGGGTCTCCTTAGCAATGCCGTGTTGTACTTTTGGACCATATTGTTTGAATCCCTTCATAACTTTGCTGCCACCAGCCTGTCATCTGTGTTGTTCATATTGAGTCTATGCAAAAAATCCAAAAAAGCTTTGTAAAAGCATGACATCCTTAAAGAGATGTAAAATAACCCTATGCTTCCTGTCTCCAGAATGGTTCTTTGAGTTTGGCTTCGTCATTCCTAACTCCACAAACACATGGCAGTCCCTAATAGAAGCAGCACCAGAGTCCCAGATGATGCCTGCTAATGTTCTCACGTGAGTCCCCCCCCTTAATGTGACCGCTACCATAGCAACGTGTAGCAGTCTTTGTTTTAGGTATTGTAGTGTTTGCCTCTCCTCCCATATCACCCTAGAAGTCAGTTGTAAAGTTGTTTTTATATATTTTATGTATTCATTTGATAGTCAATCAAACATTCATTCGGATGAGTGATTTCTGAATATGCAAGCCTTGGATTCGTTTTTAACCTTTTTATTTAGGATTATTTTTCTATTATTTTCTATTTGAAACTATGTTGCACTATGAAGCTCGCACTACAGCCAAAATTAATTTTTAATAGAAGTATACCCTGTGCTTCATAGGCTCTCTGTTGAATATATCAACAAGTTATTCCCTCCATTTGACCAGTTAACTGCTCTGCCCGTCATCGAGTTTGTTCCCTGTGAACAGAGTTTAAATAAGTCTGTGTATGTGTATGTGTATGTATACATGCATACATACATACATACATGTATACATGCATACATACATACATATATATATACATGCATACATACATACATTCATATATACATACATGTATACATACATACATGTATACATGCATACATGCATACATGCATACATGCATACATACATACATACATACATACATACATGTATACATACATACATACATACATACATACATACATGCATATATACATACATACATACATACATACATACATACATACAATTATATAAAATTATAGTTAAAGAAATGTGCAGTGGTCTCTTAATTTCCAGCCATATTTATACTATCACGATTGCCATGCACGCTCCGTGCACGCTCTGTGCCTCCCGTCCTGGCTGCGCACCTGTGGGGGATTAGCCCCATGCAGGTGCGGCTCCTTAGTTTAACGTTGGACACTATTTAGTTTAGTTTCCCCAGCAGCAGTAGGTGGTCATTGTGTGGCTGTGCTGCAACTGGGCTCTGTGTTTTCTCTATTAAAATACACACTGTACGCGTATACTCTGGGTCGCGCTTACACTCGCCCGCTCCCCACGCATCGTTACGTATACAGTACATATTTATATATTCATTCAAGCCGTATTAACAATATGTTCTATTATTATTAACGTTGATATTGTATCCAAAACAGTTAATGTTTGAAATCTGCCTTTCTACCAGGGGCAATGTGATCATAGAGACCAAGTTCTATGACGACGACCTGCATGTCAGCACATCCAGGGTACGGCTCTTCTACGTCTAATGCCTGGCTCCCAGACCTTCCAAACGCCCGTCCAGGGATCTAGCATCAGCGTTCCACAGGACCAATGTGCTTATCCAACAAACGACAACAAACAACAGCAAACAACAGCAGCAACAACAACAGCAACAACAACAACATTTGGGCGTCTCGTGGTCGCCAAACTTCCACATTGAATCTCCTGTCGTTATGGAGACCTGAAATACTGCAGCCGCCGTGGGCGAAACGGGGGGAGGGGAGGGGAGGGGAGTGGGGGGGTGGGGGGGTGGAGAAAAGATACGAGGAAGGAAAGGCAACAGACAAGGTCAAGCGCTATCATCCCCTTTTCCTCGTCAAACTGTTCCACTGTAAATATTCTGCCGCTGATCGGAAAGGCGTTCGGGAAGGAAGGTCTGTTAACCATCCGATTTGTCTGTTTTCTGTGAACTCCTCAATCGTACTCCACGGCTGCATTTACACAGGCTTTTAATTAATGCCGGCACCCATCTGATCTTCTCGTACCTGGCTAGATGTGGAGAATTTGGAGAATTCTGTTCCGTTTCCTAGTTTAGATAGTCACAAGAATTGTGTCACGCTGAAGTGATGGTGAACTTAAAACCCTTGACTGTATGTTCCCTATACATTCCCCTAAACATTCCAATGTGTTGGCTGTATTTGATGAACCAAATCTGTCTTCCATAGAACGTCAGCTCACGCCTACACGGCTCGGTGCTGCAAACCAACTAGGGTAGATTGAACAGACAGATTGCATGACAACCTAGCATCGTAGACGCGTTGGAGGTATTGTACTGTTTTCGGATGTAATGGAGCCAAATGGCTTATTTACAAATAAAATACATTTGGTTGGTTAAACAGACTAATATTTCTTCCTGACTGTCGCCGTGTTCTATTGAGTTAAGAAAGCTATACAGCCAAGGGTTTTACTATAGTTCAGTATCACTAAATCAAATGTACATATTTCATGGGAATGGCAGTGCAGCCAACACTGTTTTGATGTTTTCTAGAACCAACACATTTTATGGAAGTCTACTATCTGCATTCATTGGGGAACTAGAGTGTTAACATTCACAATGTGCTAATATTTGGCTTTTGGAGGGGAAGCAACAGTTGAATGTATTTTATTTCAAACACTGACAACAAATTATCACGGCTGCAACGACATTTCTTGGGGATTTTTAGCTGCTAACTGAAATCTGTAAAATGGAATTGTGTGTTCAATACACCCGGGATTGTGGATTAAATCTGTTCATGAATTAAACTTGTTTAACTAAATAGTGTCTTGGTTTTTATTGTGAACAGTGCTGAGCATTATGGGCAGATCTATATTATCGGTTAGTGTTTTAAAGTACTTGCTTCCTGTAGATTTGAGGATTTGAGGATGACTGGATTGTTTTTTTAAAATGTGTTTCATATGCATTTGAATGTTTTTCCTTCTCAATGCACTGAATATGGATCCTTTGTTAATGGAAATAAACTACATAAAACAATGTACCGACTGGCAGCAGTAGTAGATTTATTCATTTATTATATTATCATAAATGATCCGAATCACACATTTACTGGCTTTGCTTTTGTTTTATCCTTCAGACGACCTATTTCATTCTACCATTGGTTTTATCTTTTGTATTGGCTAGCAGAATATAATCACGAAGGAAATATTACAAATCAACATTCTGCATATTTTATTTGATATTCTAACAGTGTCAGCAACTAAAGGAGTGTATTTTTTAGGAGTGTATGTTCAGTTCAACACTTAGGAATACATAAACACGCCACAGCAAATTACTGATATAATAGATTACACAATTACAACGGCGTCATACCGAAAGATTAGCTTAGTATTTGCCGACTATTAAAAACAACAGTATTTTCTAATAAAAAAGGAAAAGACATTTTGGGGGATAATTGACTGGTTCCGAGCATAACCAGATGGTCTCTTCAGGCCTGGTGTGGCTAGTGTAGTCAGGCAACGCAATTTTTTATCCGTCCCGGTGAAGGTTGAACACCGGAACCTCGGGAGAGCAGCGGCGCTTCCGGGCTTATTCCGCGCCCCGGGCGTCAGTAGAAGTATCCCCATAGAAACACATTGAGCGTCACTAATACGAGGGCGTTGACGTAGCAGACGTTTCTCCACAGCGGCTGCTCGCGGAGAGAGGTCAGCGCCCACTCCTCGGCGCTCGGCGAGCGGACGGGAGCGGAGGTCGACCCGCCGAGGCCGCACAACCACAGGACCGCCCGTCGCCACCGCGGCACGCGGGGGGCTTCGGGGCTGGGGTTGGGGTTAAAGTTCACGGGGGCAACGGCTTTCCAGAGGTCGGGGAGGTCGACGCGCTGCTGCTGGCTGTGTCTTGACCACCAGGTTAACCTGGTCAGCTGCCCGGCAGAATTATGATTAGCAGTCAATATAATACCCGTGTAATAATAATATGTCGAACACAGTTCACGCCACCGGGTTAAGTTCCTGCCTGGTAAATACCACTTGGTCACTTATTTCTTCTGTAAAGCATTAGCTAGTTAGTACCACATTGGCTTGTACTTTGACATGCACGCAATATACATGCTAGGCCTATATATTTAGCACACGACACTGGTCATATGAAACATATTTGTACTAAACTAGCATAGCAAAAGGTATACTGTTATAAAATATGTGGGCTACAAATAGGTTGTCTGTGTGTATGATGATATTTAACGTCTATGTGTATGAAGATATTTTAAATAATTTATAAAGTTTGCAGGTTGTAATTTGGGGGTAGTGCAACTAAGGTCCATTTCAGGGAATGAGGCTTAATTCTCAACACTTGACAACACTTGTTGACACGAGAATTATCTACAGGAGTGGGGCAGGATAGTCTAGTGGTCTAGGTGTTAGACTCCCAGCCAGTAGGGGGCAGGATAGTCTAGTGGTCTGGGTGTTAGACTCCCAGCCAGTAGG
>JAOEHI010052937.1:0-10976 GCA_025447815.1 Percopsis transmontana | reverse complement strand
TTGTTGTTAGCGGTGTGTGGTGGGGGGGGGGGGCCACAAAAAAATTTCAACACTTAACCCCCCCCCCCCCACCCCCCAATTCCCCCCCCCCCCCCCCCCGATGCAAAAAATAACAGATAAATAATATTAAGAAAAAGGTGGCAAAAAATACTGACATAGATGTATAAAGGTGGCTTAAAACCTCCTGACAGCATGAGACTCGAGAATAAGAGTCACAGAACAGACTTTGTGCTACTCAAATGTGCCGTTTCTGACGGGGTACAATGTAATGTCTGTACAAAGGGGATGGAGAGAGATAAAAAGCTTGAGAAAGAGAGAGGAAAAACAGGTCTGGGCGGGGGGGGGGGGGACTATTCCTTGGGGAACGCCATTGCCTTAAAAATGAGGTGAAACAACGTTACAGCATGACACCATCGCAGAACATGACCCAACCACCCCATAAACATACAATACCAACAATTCACTCACATCTAGGAGTGTGCAAAAGTGTCTGTGTGTGTGTGTGCGAGTGTAACTTATGTTAACTATGTGTACGCCTTATGCTCTTAAGTGCTTATATTCTTTGTGTGTGTGCATATCTGTGTGTGTGGTATGTGTGTGAACCTATTTCCATGCGCTTGTTTGCTTTTATCACCGACTATCACCTTGTCAAGGGTTTTATTTTATACTAGATATGTTAGTGTGCAACACCTTACATATATTTTGTGCTATAGTGTACACCAGTTTGTTTCTGTTTCCTGTCTGTATACAGTATGTGTGTGTGTGTGTGTGTGTAGTTTTGTATTAAATTGCATTTATTACATTATGTGCTTCTGTCAGATGATAACACTGTAAAAATGATTTATTGTTTCACTTATTTCTATATTAAGTTGCCTGGTCTCCTTAATGTCACATTTATTCAACACCACACGACTATCTCAGATGAAGAAATATGAAATTTTTTCTTCAGCCGAAGGTAATATGGTAATTTAAACAAGTTAAGTCAAACAAAAAAAATCATGTTTTACAGCATATATCAGGTCATGTTGGCTGTGGTTGTGTGTCTGTCAGCTCAAGTGCAGGTGTTGCATCGTGTCTGGGCGTTTATGTGTACGCGTTGAGGCGTTCTTTGGAGCGTGTGGAGTGGATGTCATGCAGTTCCTGTTCCTCCTTGGATTTGATATCTTCATATTTCTGCATCCTGCTGGCATCCTTCAGATAGCCCCAGTTAGCGGCTATTGCCATGAGGAAATGCACCTGCACGGGGTCGTACAAAGAGGTTAGAGCCAAGTTTGTTGATTTTGTTGCTACACAAATGTAGTAAGATACCCTCCCCATACAGATGATGGACACAGGTCCAAAATGGAAGCTATAAAAATAAATTCCATTATAATATCTTACAAACAATGCCTTAAATTAAAATATATATAAAGTGAAATATTATATAAATCCCCCCAAAAAATGGCCGTTTACCAACTTGGGTTACATAAAATCTCAAATCTTCTATCTCAGCCTTTGTTTTGTGACACTTGTTTTTGTAGTGTCATCTCATCAGCACTAGAGGTCAGGGTAGTGCATTCTAACAACCATCAGTACTGCTGCTATGATCATGATGTAATGCTTTACAGAAAGAAAAACATCGCTTCCCTGCATTATTGATGCGCCCATTCATCCTTTCATGATCTATCCATCCCATTCAGCCACATATAAATACATTTATTCACAATCCTGGGAGTTCTACATTCTCAATATTAGGCTAGGTTTGATGCCTCTGTTTTTGTTTGGGAAAACGAGGGGGTACATGATGTCGTAAAACACAGTCCTTAGATATTCTCATTGTCATAAAATTCCCTCACTTTCATATCTATAGAAGAAGAAGAAGCATGTTTTCCCTCCTTCCCTCTTTTTTCCATTCTTTTTGCTGAGACGTTCCACGTAACACAGACACACAACTCTCTTGCCTCCTGTTTCCATGGAAACAGTGTACTGTGAGAGCTAAATGATAGGCGCTGTCACCTTCTCTGTTTATATTGTTCCTCCATTATTAAATTTTTCTTTTCTTCCATTTTATCTCCAAAATTATCTGAAAATACGGGTAATACTAATATTTTTTGTGATCTCTGGGCTGTTGACTTGTGAAAGCTACACTGTTGATTTTGTCAATGTAACATGCACACAGGTAAATCTGAGCTTGTCTGTGACAGGATGAAAGTTAATTGTGCATTAATGTAGCAATGTTGTAGTAGTATTAGTAATATTACAGTATTATCGTTATCGGTGGTTAGTGTATGTTCTACATGCAGTTATATTAGATGCCTTCCTGGTTTGGTGTATGTTCTACACACACAGTAATATGTACCCTTTAAGAAAGGGTGCTTTCTGGGTAATGTGAGCTGTAACTGTACCCTTGCGCCTTCTACTCAAAGAACCTCACACCCGCTGATAGGAACTACTGACGGACCATGGGAACTTAAGGAGTACATCCGGGCCAAATGTATATACTCTTCTTCTCCTGGTTCTGCTTCACGGTGGCGTATCGCCCAGGCTCGAAAAACTGCAAGGCCGACATTCTCCCGGCAGTTCGGGGCCGAGGAAGCAACAGAGAAGCCCACCGGTGGACTGGAACTTCCAACCGTGAGATCGCAGGGCCTCGCACGGCGCAGTTTGTTCCACTTCCGGTGCCTCAGCGACCATGGTCACCTGACCCTGGACTTTGCTACGGACCTGCCACCATCCGAGGGGAACACGGTGGTGCTCATCGTCATCGAGCGGTTTTTGAAAATGGTTCGATTCCTGCCCTTCCACCGTCTCCCCTCAGCCATGCCGGTCGCTGAGGCCATGTTTCAGCAGGTCTTCCGTGTCTACAGGCCCCTCGAAGGACATCGTCTCCGGCCACAGCCCCCAGTTCATCTCGCGACTATGGAAGGCGTTCCTGGCTCGCCTGGGGGCCATTCGGGTATCGCCCACAGGCAAATGGGCCGGCAGAATGGACTGTGCAAGAGCTGGGGACGTACCTGCGGGCCTACTGCCACCACCAGCCAGGAGAGTGGGCACGGTTTCCTCCCCTGGGCGGAATATGCTCCGCCGATCCTCTGCTTCGGCAGCACTCAGAGGTTTTACGTATATTGACAATATGACAATTAACCAGTTTTCTTAAATGGCTGTTAATCTGTGTGTAAATCATCGCAATACCATTGTCATTTTATAGATCAATGAACACTCATCTAAGAGGCTATTAGCTCTCACCATGGCGATGACTGCAGCTCCTGCCCCTGCCAGTGCACACACAAACAGGTGGAAGGTCAGGTCCAGCTGCAACACAATACAAGAAGCATCTTCAGCCTTCAAACTTCCACCACATGCTATCAGCCCTTCTTTCCACTCTTTCCCATTCCCTCCCTCTGTGTTTCTCAACCACCCCTTACCCCATCCCTCTTTTTTCCTCACCTCATTGGATTCACACATCTTGAAGAACTTCTCAGATCCTGTGCACACTTTCCTTTCCTCAGAGATGGACACCACGCCTGAGAAACAGCAACCACGGTGTTAACTTTTCATCCATCCATTCATCCATCATTCTAAAGTGATGACCTGCCACTGGTGCATACACTTCCCTGCCGTTTAAAGACTGAATGTTTAAAGGTTAATGCAGTAAATGATGAATTAACTGCTCACCAAACTGGCGCAGGTCCAGACAGAGGTTGGTTCCCTCCACCAGGCTGGTGTTTTGGCACATGGACCAGACATTGAAGTACATGAAAACTGGCAGGCTGGTGAATGCAGTTACTCCGAGCCACACCAGGAAAAACAGATAGGCCAGGAACATCAGCTAGAAAGCGAGAGTGAGAGACAATGAGAAACATTTTTCTTGCAGTTATTATTTGACCATAGGGTTTGACCATTATCCAGTTTGGCCACCAGAGTCTACCGACCCTAAAAACGGTCATAATAATAATACAATCAATACAAAATAAAAATTCTAAATAATACAAATTAATTCAATAAAAAATGAGAATTTAAAATCCTTTTGCAACCTGTTGGTGGGTCCCAACCCTGACTTAGGGATCCACTGCGTATTTTAACGCAATGGATCCCTAAGTCAGCGTGATCAACACAACGCTATTACTGATTTCTGACAGTGTTCTTACGAATGCGGTGAGACAGCGTCCACAGGCAGTAATCTTGAATTCTCCATAGAGGTCCCTTATCGCTCCAGTGGTGAAGAAGCCTTCCACCAACAACAGCACACCAAACACAAAGAATCCAGCTGCCAGCCCATATATTATATATTTCAGGATGTCAATACTGAAGAAAGAACACACAGACATACATTTCAGTTATCCTTGCCATGTCATTGATTTCTGCATACGAGCCATGTAGCTGTTAGCAGACATCTCTCTATAGTTCCTGATAGTTACATAATTCTTTACATACATTTATACATTTCTGTTATGTCTACTGCTATTACAAATTCTGTGTGTTGGGGGGGGGGGGGGTTGCTGTTCAGGTGGGCTCTTGTAGACAGGTGTGCACGTTGTGTGCACACCTGTGTCTTAATGACCTCAATCTGTAGACAAATGTTCATGATATCTTCCTTATCAATATAGGCCAGTCGAACTGAGCGTAGGCTACTCGCAGATGAATAAATAGGCCAAATCATTTCAATACAGAAGTTTAGCAGAGACAATTGCAGTAAACAATAAGCTGGGGCAGATTTGGGATACTAGAGCTACTATAATGCAATCATTATGCATATAACTACTGTTTCCAGAAGCAGAAGGAGCTAAACGAGGTTCAACACATAGCTATGGGATACGACGCTGTAGCATACTCAACCCTGAAGACACCTATAATCACACCTTAAAGGCCAAACGCAACGCGACGTTGTGCCAGCTCCACCCCCTTAGGCTGGCACATAAATACAGTTAGCCTGTGTCATACCCCTTGTTCAATGGCTCAATGGCACCGAGCCACGACGAAGCGGGGCCTGGTTGTGTTGTACCTCTTTTCCCTCCTTCTGAGACAACTTATATGCATAACTTAACGTTCCCATTCAGTCTGTCAACTCGGTACAACACATAGCTATGGGACATATACTGTATACACGCCATGCAGAGTCCAGATCAAACAGGAGAGGCCATGACTAAGATGAAGTCTAGAATGAGCTGCCACACAATGCCCTCATGACAGGATGTCCACAATAGAACACTGTCTTAACTCCACGTCTCAAATGCTTGCCATTTATAGGCATGGAGGCACCCTAGCACTCTTAATAGTGGCAACAACATTATGGGGAAGTCCGGCAGCTATCAGATTGGACCTCTCAATGGGTAAACCCATAAAGCCCACAGCTCCGGCTTAGGGTCTATCACTTCCCCCCTCGCCTGAGACAGAACGTCCCTGCACAAAGGCAGACGCCATGGTGTACAGCATAGCAGACTGATGAGGTTGGCTGGCCAGCGAGGCGCTACAAGGATAAGTGACAAGCTTCCTTGGTGCACCCTGTGTGAGTGTGAGATGTTGGAACAGAATTGAGACAGACAGTGATGAAACGCCAATGCCCTCTGCACTGACAGAGAAGCTCTGCCGTGAACTGAGTCAAGTTCCAACCCGAGGACTGAGACCCGCTGTCGGGGAACCAAAGAGCTCTTCTTGTGGTTTATTGAGAAACCCAGGTTCTGTAGATGAGTCACTAATTCGGCCAAATAATCGTCTTAAGTAGGCTAGAATTCTCATACCTTGAGAGAACGGCCACTTCACCGACAGTTCACTGACAGCTCTGCGATAAAGTGCTAGAAGAGGGTGAAAGGGCTCGGAAGGGTCTTCCAAACCGCTAGCTTCGGGACGCACAGCTGCACCGACTGAGGAAGGAGGAGTCACCGGTTGCCCTGGTCCCAAATCCATACCCTCATCGGAAAAGCTTCCACAAAGACCGAGAGAACAATACATCGTCCTCGTCATCATAGTGATAGCCTTGGGCCGAGTCGTCGCGCCCACACGCCTCAAGGGACTCAACTTGTTCAGCCCAACACACTCCGGCTTCTGAAGCGTCTTCATCCGTTGACAGGATTGGGTCTTGTTTAGCGCAGGGGTGACATTTTTTTTGTATGGAACTGAGAGCTCATTTCCAACCGTTAGCTGTGCTAAACTGTTTGTTAGCAACTACAGTGGTTTGATAGCAAGGTTCCCATAAATTGTGCCCGGCGGGACGAGGGTTAGCTCACGGCCCTAAAGCACAGTTAAGCCGAAGGGATCACTTGCTCGAAACAAGAGCGTTGAAGTACCAAAAGGTGTGCTAGGCTTTCGTTGACTTCGAGCATGAAGGTGTTCTTGCAGTGAGGGGGAAGAGCTAAAGAACAAAGGGTATGACGCAGGCGATGGTATTTACGTGCCAGCCTGAGGGGTCTGAAGCTGGCACTTCGTTGTCTTGCGTTTGGACTTTCAGGCGTAATTAAAGGTGTCTTCAGGTTGACTACGCTAGAGCATGATATCCCATAGCTATGTGTTTGTACCGAGTTGACCGACTGAATGGAAACTAGCAGTTTACCCTTAATTCCCCAGCGTCTTTAATGACAGGTAGAAAAAGAGAATGTAGTCTACTTACATAGTGAAAACATCCAGCCCTGCCCCTGGGGCTCTGATGAGTTCAAAGTAGTTCTGGAGGATGGTGACAGTGCCAGTTAAAGCCTCATGGCCACACCCACAAAACAAGGCCACGCCCATGTAGAGGAGAATGGTGGCGATGAGAGAAGCCCAGGGCAGGCTGCCCACACATCTCTCACAACACTCCTTACAACCTAAAGCAGAGATACATGTCATATTAACACAATGTATAATTGTAATAGCCAGTAAGGTTTACGAGTAGGTATTGTAAGGAAATATAAATAATTTCAGCATGTTGACAATGCAATAAATACAATTTAAATAAAGTAACACATGATACAGTCTCAGTATAAATAGAATTATTTATTATATTTTACCATTTTAAAATATATAACTTTCAGTTTAAGTTGGTGGAATTGGTGGAGTTCAAACAACAAACAAGCCATAGCTTGTGGGTTGCAATGTGAATAAAATCAAACCAGTTTTTGTAATGAACTACTTGAATACATCACCTGAAATGTACAGATTCAACATTCTTTATTCTAGTGGAATTAATTTCCTATTGTAAAAAATGTGCCACAGCACTATAGGTAAGGACATTACACTAACTTCTTTATTTCTTAACCCCAAAACGTTTGGCTTTAAAAACCCTGATGGCATATTCTATTTACAGTATTTATTGCCATCTGAGTAGCCTGGTAAAACCATTATAATATTAAAAGCTCTGCCTCTACGATTTATTTTAATTAACATATCAGTCTGGGAACTCTCAACTAAAAAATGTTTGTCTGCCAGGCTGCCTGAACAAACTACCCACTTGGATGCTGATTGGCCTGGCGGGACTATACCCTGCCAGCAAAGCAAGCGAAGCGAAGCAAAGAAGCAAATTGTAGAGGCTGGGTAAATCAGGATGGGTAACCTCATGTACCTGGAGGGTACACTCCTCAGTTTGTATCTGGAATTAGCCTCGCTAATTCTTAATATCTAAATTTTCATCAAAATTGTGGGTATTGAGTATATCAAAATCTAAATGGAGTGGAAATATGAGTAAGCTAGAGCACCTGATGAACTATTTTCGTCAATACTGTGACGAATATATTATATGGTTGTTTTTTGTTCTCATTATAATGTTTTTTGTCAGTATATAGACGAATACTGGAATGTGAGCAGACTATATTTTTGTCAGAATAGTGACGAGAAATATTCGTCAATACTTGATGATGACTATACATCATGTACAAAATTTCATCATAATGGTAACGAATATATAATTAACTGAATGAGGCGCTTCTTTCATCGTTAAGTGGATGAATATTGAATTTATATTGCATAATTAATGATCGTCCACATCTAGACAAATTCTCAACTTTAATGCATTCAGTGTCTGATTAAACCAGAATCGTGATGAATAACTGTGACGAAAGCTCTCAAGCCCAAGTGGCTCTCTAAAACACACACGTTTTAAGGTTGGATTCAGCCCAAAAAAGACGGCCGCCATCATCCATAGAACACCTCTGCAAAGCGGCAACGATAGTATCCATCAAGCAAATAAAAATATGATGTATACTTAAAAAAGAAGCTTAACATTGTAATTTAACTTCAGGTCAGTTCCAAGTCTAAATTTAGAACATGACAAGTCTGAATTTGGACGTTGCAATCTACTATTGTTTCTACTATTATTCTTTTTTTCTCTGAAAAGGAGTGCTTTCCCTCCAAAAGTGATTCATAATCCTAACTGTCACCATTATGTGATTTACTTTGCTATCGTTGGATTTGCAAATAACTAAGTTCTGAGGGCTTGCATACTTCGAATTGAGCCATCTTATTCGCCAATGGTTGTGATAGCAGTAAGATGCGATGCCAAAACTTGCCATCTAATAGTCAATAGTCATATTGTCTGAAGGCCTTGAGAGCTTTTCAACGCTGTGGATTCCATTGCTGTAGCATCTTCCACTGCAGAATTATGAGGTGTCAGAAATCACAAAAATGTATGCTTGAGGTGAAGAAGTGGAGCCACCTAGTATGCTGGAGTTGACATATGTTACTCCCTAGGTCTTGACCTTTCTGAAGATGTCTTTAGTTTTGCTCTAGTACAAAGTTTAATTTTTATCACCTGCTCTGTCAAAGGTTTACACCTAACCCTAGGTGTAATCTGGGAGAGGATCTGGAGAATACATTTGAGGAAAATTTTAAATTGTATTTATTTTTTTTTTTGCCCTAAATCCTCAACCCTAAAAAACCCTAATTTATATTAGGTTTACATTATGGGTCAAATTACCTTTTTGTGTAATAATAATTATAATAATTATAAGATGTAGCTTTATAAGAAAGCTTTGCACATTTTTAATCCACTGAAGTAGAATATTTTTAAGTAAAACAATAAAACAAGTCATAAAGGCTGGATAAAAGAAGATAATCTATTTCATAAAAAGGACAAGAATGTAGTAAAGGACGTAACTCCAACAAAAAGAGTATTCATTGAATTTGGATTAAATAAATCTCTCGTATCACAAATAATATTAAGAAAATATAATGATTTTGAGAATATGACAACACATTTGGGGAATGTGTTGTCATACAACCAGGATGTGTGCTGAAATTATTTAATCATGAAGCACAAAATATTGAAGATTAAATAAATATGAATACAGCAATCTATAGCCTTTTAGGTAGAAAATCGTCAAAATACTGACAAAATGAATATATGTCAGAATTTAGATTAATATTTCTGTACATTAGCAACCCCAATTTTTGTCCCCACCGTGTGTGTGTCAAGTTTAATTGACCAGCCTTGTTGCCATGTCAACAGGGGTGTGGCAGGACCCCATTGACCCACTTTGCCTGTTGTGTTGTCATGACAACAACAGGGCCTACAGTAATTTTAACACACACACAAAAAAATACATGCACTGCCCTCATTACATTTCCCTTGCAAGTGTTATTTACCTTAATGCGTGCGTGTGTGTGTGTGTGTGTGTGTGTCTGTGTGTGTGTGGAATACATACAGCCATGGAAAAAATTAAGAGACCACTGCATATTCTTGTAAATATAATAATATAAATATACATATCAAAAAGGTATATATTAAATAATTAAAAAATATATAAATATAAATGTGTTAAATATAAATGTAATTGTATACAGATTTCGATTTTTTTTTAAATGGGCAGTGTTCTCTTAATTTTGGCTGCATATATACTGCACATATAAATGCACAATTTGTGCAAAAACGATGTACATGTACATTTTAATGTGCGTGTGCATGTCTGAGTTTGTGTGTCCTGAATCCCAGTCATGGTATAATCCCATATTACCATATTAGGGTTTTAAAACCCACTGACCTGTTAATACATGGGAGGAGAAACAGTCTGCATGTTTTCTTTGTTTGTAAAAGGAAAATATCCTCAGGGATTATGTGTTATTTATGTGTGTTCAAATTATATTCATGAAAATAAATATAATTAGGATGGAAATGTAATAAATATTGAATAAAGTCTTGAAGTAAAGGCTTTGAACACGTGCACCTGGATGTATATATGATGCACATATATATATATATACTGTATATTATGCAGATGCAAAAGAAATGTAGTCTGGTTTTTAGGTTTTTGGTCTGGTTTTAGCTAGAACAAACACTCTCACTTGGTATTTTGATATTTAGTGTGCTGTGTGCGGTTCTGTATTTATCTGCACACAATGACTGCTCTATTTAACTGCAATTTCATAAACACACACACAAACAAAAGTTCTCATTTGGTTATTTAGAATGGCACAGGCACACACACACACACACACATTCAGCTCCAGTGCATGAGGAGAATAGTTTCTCATTAGCCAGTGATTTGGACAGCACAATCTAGCCACAGTTTTTTACAGGCAACATAGTTACTGTGGGTGGGTGGGTATGCGCGTGTTAATCTTAATTGCCCAGCTGTGTGGTGTGTGTGTGTGTGTGTGTGTGTGTGTGTCTAGGCTCAGACCAGGGTTACCCGGGGTCATAAACACTGGACCATTTAGGTTGTGATATGTCTTCTGCCATTGACTAGCATATGCCCACTATCTGACCCCTTCTCTTCTCCTGCTCTGAGCGCCATGATTACCACTTATAAGTAAAATAGTAAACAGCAAGCACTGGTGACGGAAACCACCTGTAGTTAGTTGGCTTCTTCTATTTTAGCAAAAAAAATAAACTGTCTGTGAAAACAGTTTACAGTAGTAATTCTCTATCACTTCAAACAATGTAAACAATATCAACAAAAGCTACCCCCTGGAAACACTCAGGGTGTTATGACTGCAGGTCATTGGTGGTTGGCATGATTGTGTTTCCTGTGCTTCTGTCCCAATCTTCTATGCAGATAGGTGTGTGCCAAGACCCAGAGATGATTGGTGGATGG
>JAOEHI010052936.1:0-10299 GCA_025447815.1 Percopsis transmontana | reverse complement strand
GCATTTGGTTCCTGCCAAGGGCATTTGGTTCCTGCCAAGGGCATTTGGTTCCTGCCAAGGGCATTTGGTTCCTGCCAAGGGCATTTGGTTCCTGCCACGGTCAACTGTGTTAAATTGGTCTTACTAGAGCTAAGCCATCAGGGGTAACATGTTCTAAAACTGTAGTTCTAAAAACACTGGCACAATAGCAATACAGATGGATTCTTCCATGCTGTTGTGTAAATAAATAAGTAAAAACATAATCGTCTCACTGGTGGGCCAGGTCTGCCCGGGTAACCAGGAAGTCCCGTGTAGCCCATCTCACCCTAGTGGAGAGAGAGAGAGAGAGAGAGAGAGAGAGAGAGAGAGAGAGAGAGGGGGAGAGAGAGACAGAGAGAGAGAGGGAGAGAGAGACAGAGAGAGAGAGAGAGAGAGGGAGAAAGAGAAGGGGGGGTAGGAAGAAGGTGTGAGAGTGAGAAAGACAGATAGAGAGAGAGAGAGAGAGAGAGAGATTGAATAAAACGTAAAGGTATTCCATTGCACATTCCATAATGTTAATTTCAGCGAAGTAAAAATGGCCCAGCTAGCTAGGCGGCTTAGCACATTGCTAACAGCTCGCTAACAGTTTTATCATATTTACTTCACGTGACTTACCGACACTAACGTATGGCGAAGATTAATAACAAATAAAAACGCTCTAGCCAATCTCAGCTGATGTGTTTGGGGGCACAGCAAAGATCAGCTGATGTGTTTGAAATAGGAATAATTCAGGGGCGGCGAGTTAGGGTCCCAGTGCTTTGCTCAAGGACACTTTGAGAGCGGGAATGGAACCTGCAGCCTGAGCTTCCCCGGGAGTGCGCGGTGTGGCCTCAACAAACCTGCGATCCTTTGTCTCCCTTGGTGAAACTGACAAACTCCACGATGCCGTTCGCCATTGGCTGGCCGGGGTCGCCAGGCAACCCCACGTCGCCCTGGAGTGCGGTAACCAAGGAAGAGAGAGTTGTTTACACGGAACTCCACGGCGACAGCGGGGCAAGGCAGAGGCGGAGGAAGTTGGGGAACGTCGAGAGGCTTTGGGGCGAATGGGGGGAGGGGGGGATAGGGACTGTTGTTGTTTGGAGGACCCAATGTGTGTGTCTGTGTGTGGGTGAGGAACCCTGGATACTGACTGGACATTGACCACGGTGGATGAATAGGGAACAGATGATCTCACTGTAAAACATGACCGGCACAACTGGCTGAGTGAGCCTGCTGTGTGTTCGCTGACCAGAGGGGGCAGGGCCGAGCAAAGACGGCTCCACTGCGCGTAGTTCCTCCCGTGGTGAACCGAACTCTGAGCTCACCCGTCATGCGTCATATGATGGCATACACCAAAACAGTTCTTATAACACTTCAAACGAGGTCCTAGCAAATTTTGTTATGAAATAAAATGTCTTGGATAGTCACGAGGAAAGAATATTCCTTATACATCAGCTGGACATGAGAAGGTAACCCTAATTTAATCGAATAACATATCATGTTGTACAGTGTATATTCACTTGATATAAGGTTTACTGTAGAATGTAAAAATAAAAGCCTACAGAGCTTAAAGGCTCACAAATTCTCCGTTGAGATAGACCCCCCCCCATTTTTGAGCCTCCCCCCGCCATCCACAGTGTATTTGCTGGAATCTCTGCTCCGTCCATGTTGTTTCCTGTGTTCGTTGGTTTACTTTTATACAGTACACTGCCAGTTAGTGACCACCACTGCCCCCTGGTGGTGTGTGTGTGTGTGTGTGAGAGAGTGTGTTCGTGTGTGTGTGTTCGTGTGTGTGAGTGCGTGCGTGCGCTGCCTTGGTCTTGTGCCCTCCCAGCTCTGTTACCTTATATCCTTTGTAGATAGTGCTAACCTTTCCGGTTACCGGGTTTTCGGTCGCGCTGGCCCCTTTAGGGCCCTCGTCGCCCTGGACACCAGAATACACACAGCACACCGTTAGCCAATCGGGAGGAGGGTAAGGGGAGAATCAGGAAGTGCAGAGAGGGAGTATGAGAGCAGAGTCGTTATTCAAAGAAAGAAAGAAGTGGAGAGAATTGGAAAGGCAAGTAAATGAAAAAGGGGGGAAAAATGGACAGGTCGAGATGTCGAGGAGAGATAAACGAAAAAGATTGTTGAGGAGAACATTAATGAGAGAAGGAACAAATCTTGTGAAAGTGAAAGAACAAAAATCGGAATGGATAGATAGATATATAACCAACAACCAATAAGAGGCAAACAAAAATGTATGTGAAGTTAAGAAGAAATTTGTAAGGTGAAGAGAGATGATAGAGAGAGATAAAGAGAGAGAGAGAGAGAGAGAACTCGGCTGCTTTAAAATGCTTTTCCCGCCAATTAGTCATAATTTGCAAAAATTGGAGAATCTCGGTGGTGTGACTTTGAAATAACCTTTTTTATAAACTCAACAGGCTAATGGGTAAATCCAGCTGTTTCCTCTACATTCAGCACGGCCTTGAACAGGATTGAGTGTGTGGTTTGGTTTGGTCAGGTTTGTTTTTGGCTGTGCATCGCACGCATGCAGTGTGACTGTTAGTGCTTATAACCCATTGGTCGAAAAGGATGGAATGTTGGGTAGGGGAGGGGAGGGGCAGGAGGGTGGTGTGTCAATGAACTACAACTCCCAGGTTTCACTTCCAGTGGGAAAACAGATCAATACAGGAAGTAGGAGCAAGTGATTCCGGCACCCAATCACAGTCCACAGATTGTCCTCCAAACTGACAGCTCAGAGATTATTATCAAAATAAAATAATAGGTAAAGTCAAACAAAATGAAACATGAAGTCCATCTCTCTGTCTTAATTTAACAATTGTCAACATTTATTTATTTTTTAAAATATGAATCCAGATAATTGGAAAAAACTTTGTTCTATTATTATTATTATTATTATCTAGTAATATTTGATTATTACTATTTTCCAAAATCAAAACCTTAACACAACAAAAATGTAAACTATAAGAAATCTCTGAACTGCCATTCAACAGTTAAGGAAATCATTTTCTTTGTAATGCCACTGACCCACTCAGGGAAAATTTGAACTCTGGTCTGAAATTCTAAATCTCATTTTTTTTTAGAATTTCAAATTATGATGATGATAATATCAAATCCAATTTTGGAATCAGAATGAATTAGAAAACCAGACTTGGCTCGGCTGAGAGCCCAAAAACTGCTTACAGGAGTTAGATTTGCATAATAAGAAGTGGTGGTCAGAATGTGGGGGAGGTCAAAGTGTTGGAGTGACAGTGGCAGCACAGAATATTCCAGAACAAACCAGACAGAGTCGAGACGTGTGGGATCTCTTTATCGTGCAGGAGGTGGAGGCAACACAGGAGGGGGCTGGGTGGACGAAGAGCAGGGGAGGATGATGAGGGATGGGATGAAAGGGGTTATGAGGAAAGAGGGAGCAGGGATGGACAGAAGGACGGAAGGACTCAAACCACCGCCAGGAGTTAAACATGCTGACCGAGCATGCTGTAACACACACCCACATTCAAATACACATGCAAGCACGCACACACACACACACACGCACACACCCACACACACACACACACACACACACACAAACACAGGTCACAGCTAGAGTACCTAGGCCTGCTGTTTTGGAAGTGGTAAATGTGTAAAAACAGTAAAAAAATATGAGACACAAGAGGTCACGACCCAGACGTCTGTGCCCCCAAACACTTTTTTAATTAACGGCAGTGTATCGGAGGCCAGCGGCACAGCAAGGTGCTGCGCTGTGCCGGGTAAACATCCCTCCCCGACACCCTAACAGACGTGTTAGCGACAGACGCTAGGGCCCATTGGGTTTTAGCCTCCCTTACTAACACGTCCGCCTCCCGCGCTGGGGATCCGGGTTCGAGTCCAGGTGCGGGACTCAACCGGTCACACCAACACCAGTTTCTGTAGCAGCTAATCAATGTCTGTAAGTTTACTGTTGTGCCGTATTAGCTAAAAAAAAAAGTGTCTGGGAGTATAGTGCTGCGGGTTCGACGCCTGCAATTGTGGAATCCGAGACAGGAAGTGTTGCTATGGAGACTGTGTCTCAAACACAGTGGAATAAATACAGAAATTAGTTGAAATAATCATTGATAATTAAGAAATAAAAGATTGATGAACGTGTAAAAAGTGTGTTTGACTGTTCTTTATGGATAAGGGTACAGGTAAAATGAATGTAGGTTGAATTTGAATAGGTTTCACAATATGCAGATTATATGCTCATATGTATTACGCATTGTAAGTCTATTATATATGTATAATACGTGTAATGTAAGTATGTGTGTATTATAAGCATGCGCTATTACAAGTTCTGAGTTGTTCTTCAAATCTCAATACATATTTAAAGGGACACTCGGCAATTTTCCGCAATTACCCTTAAGGTTTAAAACATTGTTGTTTTTGGTTTGAAAGTGCATGCCCCTTCCCCAATTAGTAGCCCCCTAGGTTGATGAGGTAATCGAGGAGTATACTTTTAAAACAGTCAACAAGGTGTATATGTGCTTGTGATGCATACCTTGTCTCCTTTTTCTCCTTTGTAAGCGTGACCCGGACTACCCTGCAAGACCACAGGCGTTAGCAGACCACGAGGACAATAACAACAGGGCCACTACGGATACTATTAGAGTTACATAATTTAGCACACACTGTTATCCAAGCGACTTACAATCACATGGTGCTATTACATGGTGCAGGTAGGGGTTAGGCATCTTGCTCAAGGATGCTTACAGGTAGGCTACCTCTGGGGCTCGAACCCACGACCTTACGGCTGGGAGTCCAACACCCAGACCGCTAGACTATCCTGCCCCCTACTGGCTGGCAGTCCAACACCCAGACCACTAGACTATCCTGCCCCCTACTGGCTGGGAGTCTAACACCCAGACCACTAGACTATCCTGCCCCTCTATTAATAATACCATTAATACCACTACTAGTTCTACTACTGTAAACTGTCCAGTCACCTCTTCACTGTTCTCTTTGGGGAACAGTGAAGTGTTGCCGTCAATGAATACACCTTTCTTTTGTACTTTATGTGATTGGTTTTCTGCATTAAGGCCATATCCGCGGATATCTAAAGAGCTAGCCATACCACACATGGTATATAGCCCTGGGAATGTAATGCTAGCTAGCTTCAAGCTAGCGGACAGTCATCAATCACAGCATGTGGAGGTATTGAGCAGGCTGGCCGGGCTAATGCTAACTATCTAGCAAACTAACATACCGTACGTCATACAGCCCTGACAATAATAGGTAGCTAGCTAGCATCAAGATAGTGGATTATCACTATCTCCATTTTATAGCCAAACCAAACATTTAATCCAACTGTAGAGCACCACCTACAGGGTGAAAACACAGTGAAGTAACTTGCCATACACACACACAGACAAAGCTAAGCTATCTAAAACATTGGTGTTTTTAGCCAATCAGATTAAGCGAATGCAATACTCCGTGTGTACCCTGTAGATGGTGCTGATACTTGTACTGTAGTGTTCAGTTATGCTGTAACCAACCAGAGGGCTTCACCCTCCCAGGTGGGTTGGTTATTGGTTCCGTACAGAACCATTTACTTACCATGGGCCCTGGGGGGCCGGGCGGACCGGGTTGGCCCTGAGATTAGAATAGACAGAATCAGAATCAGAAGCAGAATTGCAGCGGGCCAATCACAGATACAGACACATACACTGTGTATACAGTCTAGACAGAGGTTATGATACTGGATTGTTTTCCCGTAGAGAAAAGAGAAGCTAAGGATGTTTTCAAAAGAATGATGGCAGGACAAATAAACTAGGGTACGTACGGGATATCCTTCAGGTCCAATCAGACCCGGGAGCCCAAGTTGACCGTACTGACCACTGGGACCCTGCAGGATGGACACCAGAACCACAATCGGCAGTTGGTCATTGTCAACGACATGAGCTAATGATTTTATATTTATTTTATATAGTTATATATAGTTATATATAGTTATATATATATAAATATATAACTATATATAATATTATATTGTATTATATTATATTAAATTATATTAAATTATATATTATAACTATATATTTTCAAATGTATTTATTTTGATATATTTATATTCCAGCTTGTGTTATCACCAAATACAAAAGCTTTACATCAGGGATTATTTCAAAATTTTCTGATTAGTAGTTGATAAGGCATTTCAGATAACGTTATGTATGAATAATGTGAATGGTATAGATATCTTACAGGAGGGCCATCCAATCCTGGTAAACCGTTTAAATCCTGAAAGAAATTAGGAAAAGGAAAGAGGAAAGACAGAAAATGCAAAAAAAGAAAGGCTTTACTTTTAGATTAAAGACATTTTTTTTTATCTTGTCCATAACGCTTGTGGGTGGGCTCTTACTAAATAGACCGGTTCTCCTTTCGCTCCTTTAGGTCCAGTGATGCCCTGTTAGATAGATAGATATATAGTAAAGAACGACATACCATACTGTATGACAATAAATAAACATACAAATATTGCAGATAACAATAAACCAACAAACTTTTATAACAGAAAATCTTTCAAAATCTTAAAATAAGGACTCGAACCTCCCAAATAAAATCTTCCCTGAACCCCTTATCTTATATGGACAGAACCATATAACACAATAACCTCCATTTGCTGCAAACACACAGCCTCTATCTGAGATAACATAAGTCTCAGATGACACATTATAATAAGGATTATAGAACAGAAATATAATCCTATTTAAACCCTAATCCCCCTCCTCACCGATCTCCCAGGAGCTCCCGGCGGGCCAATCCCAAACCCGGGGAACCCCGGTTCTCCTTGGGTCCCGTTGCAGCCGTCCAGACCTGGCGCTCCCCTGCCCCCTTCTGGCCCGGGGTGACCCTGCAGAGGGACCACAGGTGTATCATAACAACTGTATTAGGCGTCCGAAAACGCTTCACCGACTTCCGTCAAACATCCGTGCATTTGGGTTCACATCTCGCCCAGTCTCGAGAGACCAGCAGAGAGCATGTGCATTCATGTCTTTCGTGCCTACCACGCATCTGCAAATCCATGCTCGTGGCCTGGTGACGACATCGTGCAAAACAACAAGCTCTCCTGGGCTTCATGACGATTTTTCACCGCCTGGTGAAACAACAAGCTCTCCTAGGCTTCATGACGCTTTTTCACCGCCTGGTGAAACAACAAGCTCTCCTGGGCTTCATGACGATTTTTCACTGCATGATGGTACCGGCTCGACTGTGCTCCACTCACTTTTTTGGTTTTCCATTGAGCAAAAGTTGGTGGGCAGCACCTGGGATTTAATTCTTTATTTGGTATCACCTCCGTTGAGGTTCCAGGCGAGCTGAGGCGTGAAAAAGGGGGACGTGAAAATACTGCACTGCTGCTGATTGGTCAGAGAGACTCATCACTGCATCATTGCACGACACGGGACACACTGAAATTTAGTGGGCGCCGATTTTTATTCACTTTTTATTAAAAACGGCAACTCGCAAAACCACGCCGTGGCCAATCACGCAGGTGCAGACGTTCCTCTGTTTGGTTGCCAACGAAAGGTGGATGCTGGATGGGGCGGCTCGCGTAGCGAGGAGGTCTACCGAGAAGTCTCTGAACTGTCGGCCGCGCACGGCTACCAGCAGACACTCCAACAGTGTAGGGAAAAGTTTAAAATAAAACTTAAAAGGGACTAAAGATCTACAGAGAGCCGCTTGAGAGAGCCGTCCAACAGTTAGCGTGTCATGAGCAGTGTGTCCATGGCGACTGAGGCATCGAAAGGTGCCGTCAAATGACGGCGGTTGGCTTTAAAAAAAAACAAAAAAACTCACGCTTGTAAGTCGTCCACACACGCACATTGACGTCGGAGCCTATCATTGGTTGAAAAAGGTTAAGGGGTGTGTCTTAAGACAGATGACGTGACAACACTCACCGGTACGCCGCCGCTTCCAGGAAACCCTGGCACGCCCATCGGCCCCTACGTGGGAACAGCCCGGTAATGATGTTATGTTATGAATACTACGCATTTTAACAGTTTTTAACAGTCTTTTTAACAGTTCACTGTCTCCTTTACATTGAGGTCAGCAGCAAATGTGTTTACCTTGTCGCCCTTCGGGCCGGATGGTCCCTTCGGGCCTGGGTTACCCATCTCTCCCTGGGGCCCCAGGGGCCCCGGGCCCCCAGGGAATCCCTCGGGTCCGGCAGGCCCGGCTGGTCCCAGGGCTCCGGGCCGGCCCTGAGGGGGGGGGGGGGGTAAAGAGGGGTAGGAGAAGGCGGGTTGGTTGGTTGTTTTGTTTCTGGACATGTAAGTCGGAGGTCAGTAACGGCACTACATTTCCCATAATACATCAGAAAAAACTCAAAGTTCATAGATAAGGAGGTGGAAGCATTTTATATACACCTGTTGCAGTTACATTAATGTTAAATAAAACTATGTACATGATTGTATATATGAACTCAAAGTAATTAGAACATTTTAAAAAGATATATACTTCCAATGTGTAGGTTGCTAGTTTTAATCCCTGAAATGAAAACTAAGTTTAGAAAAGTGCGGTTTCGGATAAGGTGCAATTTGTTTCCACCATTAATATGACAAATACTAAACCATGAACAATCTTTAACCTGCAATTATCTTTGACAACACAAGTCAAAAGAGTCCTTTACATTTTCCACCAACAAACTGCACACAACCTTTTCTCGTTTTTTTCATCTACCTCCTTTATATATTCACAATAAGTTAGCTGAGTGCTGAGCTCGGACGGCGATACACTAAAACAGCCACAAGGTGGCAACAGAGTGCCCTGGAGTCGAATGACTAAATGCCCCAGTCTGCACTGCCTGTCAACCCTCCTGAAATACAATACTACAATTCCCACACGTGACTATGTCAACTCTTTTCTTAGTTATTTCTTAGTTCCTTGTGTTATTGCTTGCGTGCACACAGCGCGCATGCTAACCGCTAACAACCTGTCATTAGCTCACATTTTCAAATGAGCAGGTGTGGCAGAGCAGGCTAGGAGCTGAGGAGCGAGGGCTGAGAAGAGAGAGAGAGAGAGAGAGATGTTTTTGTCGGGGTCAAGCGAGAGTCAGAGCATTGGGTCACCTCGGGAACCCTCTGCCCGCTACCTAAATCTCTGAGGTGAGCGTCAGAGTGCTAGACATTTGCGCTACGGAAACGTAGTCGTCTTGTAAATGCACGTTATTATGGCAAGACATGGCAAGACTTAATGGCT
This sequence comes from Percopsis transmontana, assembly GCA_025447815.1. Classification (NCBI taxonomy): domain Eukaryota; kingdom Metazoa; phylum Chordata; class Actinopteri; order Percopsiformes; family Percopsidae; genus Percopsis; species Percopsis transmontana. The sequence goes on along the minus strand of JAOEHI010052936.1, from coordinate 1,083 downwards.
AGACTGGATATATATACTGCAGATATCTGTAATTCAATTCTTCCCAGTCAAAAATAACATTTCAGATATCCATAATGACATTCTTCCTACTTTCAGTTTCAGATATTCACAATTGCATTTCTGGATATTTGCAATAGAATCCTTACCAAGAAAACCTCCCACTATCAGATTTCTATCTCTAATTCAATTGTTACTAGTCATCATTTTAGATATCCAAAATAAAAACCCATTCCAGATATCCATAATGTACTTTTCAATATCCAAAATACATTGTGACTAGTACAAATGTAATTTCAGATATCTACAATTAGAATTACGACTAGAAACAATGCAATTGCAGATATCCACAAATGTATTGTGTATATATCTGTTGACAGGTAGACAGGATCCTTTATATGTGAAATCAAAACTATGACTAGTAACAATTGGATTGTAGATATCTTAAATGACAGCAGATATCCAGAATGAACATTCTAGATATCTGAAATTGAAAGCCCAATGCGCATGAATGTCAAAACTCACGTCATTTGGAATGTCATTGTGGATATCTGAAATGTTCTTTTTGACTGTGAAGAATTGAATTACAGATATCTGCAGTATATATCCAGTCTAGCCATTAAGTGTTAAAAGGCCTTAAGTGTTAAAATACCTTTTTAAGGATTTATAGATAGCCTGTCTTAAATTTAGTTTTGACTAGTACAATCAAAATCAAAGATATCGTGAAATACAATTTCTACTAGTAAGAATCTTTAATTACCATTCTGACGAGTGAGAAAACCATTTTTACTAGGAGAAATGCTATCATGGATATCGAAAATGTAATTACAGATAGGCGCCTGGTTCGATCAAATTTTAAAACTGCTTTCCATACGTTATAGAATATACAATAGGACATGTGAGCCGGCATGTTTATTGGGTGTGCATATGAGAGGTGTTCATATTGACCATTTATCCCAAGTCCTTCATTTTAATGCTAATCTGCTAACTTTGTATTAACTGTTAATCCCCCGTATTTCTTGGCTAGCAGACCAAACACAATTGAGACACACACACACACACACACACACACACACACACACACAC